>JAWQFJ010002393.1:72500-92500 GCA_034096865.1 Theodoxus fluviatilis
ATATTTCGTCTGCACTGAATACTATAGATCGCTCAAAGTATGTGGGGGTGGAAAACAGTACTGTGTCATTTGCCATAACCATCGTGGCAAAATTATTGATGGAAAAGTTGTCAAGCTACATGGCATTCCAGCAAACAAGCAACTACTGCAACTTCATGAAGTTATTGAAATCTCAAAGTGTGATGTCAGACACGATTGACAGATGAGTTCGACTGCAGCTGCCGAATCAAACGTAAGCGCTGCCCCCAAGCTCGTTTAAGTTGCTTGTGATCGTTTCGCTATCTGATCCGACAATAATTACTAAACATTGATATCAAAAGCACTATTCAAAATTTTTGGCGGGTGGTCTACCCCGCACAACTAAAATCTACGGTTAATAATATCATCTCCACAAGCCGAACTACGTGAAGTTATACATTACGCCGATACGAGTGCGCGCAAGTTGATCGACTGGATGATAGTGAATTTTCGGTCCTCGCCAGACCAGGCCGGGAAACGAAATTGTCAATTCAAGCCAGAACTAAACAGTTATCTGCTGCTACTCATTCGAGCTTTACATGAAACATTATATCACACTAGCTCGATCGTCTGCTAGCAAAGTGACTTTGGTTCGATCGCGTACGTCTGCTAGCCAGCTATAACTACGTACGGTGAGGTTTGTTTACTTATCTTCTGTGGGTTTTGTGCAGAAAGTATAGGCCTACGTTAAAACAGTCTAATATGACTATTTTCGATTAGTTTTTAATCTAATTAATCTTTTTGCGTGCTTTAATGTCATCCTTTTGCCACGATCTAGCGATCATCCCATGAGCTTCTATTTTTACCAGTCTACCGGAACTAGGGGACGTAAAGGGACAAAACTTGGGCTGTATTTCCGTTTCAGAAGTGAGAATGTCCCATGACATAGAGTCGACGACGAAAACTGTAAAAAGAAGAGATTTGAAGGAAAAAGGACAGAAAGAATAAGGAGGGAAAAGGCAAGTTTAAAAAAGGAGAAGTGACGAAGGAATGAGAGAATGAAGGAACATATGAAATAAAGATATGAAAAGAAAGAAGAAAGAAAGAAAAAGGGAAAAATAGCTTCCTTCTTGTTGAATCGTCTTGCATTCCTTGATTTCTAAACAAGAATTTATTCTACTTGCATACACTTTGCCATCACATTCTCTCTCTCTCTCTCTCTCTCTCTCTCTCTCTCTCTCTCTCTCTCTCTCTCTCTCTCTCTCTCTCTCTCTCTCTCCATTTCCGTGCACCACAGCAGAACACGGAGATAGGACAGCGTGGTCTCTATCACCTGGATGACGTTACAGGCCTCCCTGGCCCAAGCAATCTTGGTCTGTTGAATAATGCAGACCAGTCCAATTGATCCCCGCCTGGCACGGGTCAGACGCCTGCCCCTCCCCCCCCCCCCCCCCCCCCCCCCCTCTCCTCGCT
Source organism: Theodoxus fluviatilis (assembly GCA_034096865.1). Lineage (NCBI taxonomy): Eukaryota > Metazoa > Mollusca > Gastropoda > Cycloneritida > Neritidae > Theodoxus > Theodoxus fluviatilis. Next base: position 73,932 of record JAWQFJ010002393.1, read on the forward strand.
CTCTACAGCTTTCCGCTACCCCGGGGGTCCTTCTCTCACCCTGGGGGTCGGACGTACGCCCTCCACTGGGTCCTGACCCTCGTCGTTCCTCTCAACCCCGCACTGGGGGGTAGGGGCACAGCTGCGTGTTTTGACTGAGCGCTGCCATCCCAGCACTGTGCGAAACGGGCGGAGGTGTCAGTTTCAGCGTGACGTGATTACATGAACCAGTGTCTGCGGGGGGTAAAGTAGAGCGGTGCAAATCCTGGACCGAAGTTCCCGGATCATCTGACACGAGTGCGTGTCTGTTGCCCCTAGTTACAGCGGCACAATTCTAGTTGAAGTGCGAATCGAGATTTCTTTCCGGCAAGTTCCAGTTACAATGCTCGCACAAAGCGCCACGCCATGCCACGTGACGTGACGTCATGTCATGTGTAGGTCCGAGTCCGAGAACTTAATAAATGGCAGCGATGACCGTGTTAGCGTTCCGAGAGTACTTATACTTCTTAAAAGGTGGACAATTTTTGTTGCAACATGGGACGGCTTCTCGGCCATGGACGTTACGGCCGGAGGTGATGGGTGTAGGTAAGAACGTTTTGACCAGCAATTACATAATACTGACATTCTACAGATAGCATACATTTGTCAATTTATGAGAGAATTTGCACGATTTTTCAAACTCAATAAGATAACTATTTCGTTTGAAAAATTAATGAAGTAATATATACTTATTTTTCTACATACAAATTAAAACAATAGTAACAATAAGGAGACTGGCCGAAACGTTCTGCTCTGCACAATTCTGGCCAAAATGTCCTACACACAGTCGCAACATGCTCACAGAAAAGATTTTTTAACGGACTGCTTAAATTCGCTAACGAAAAACGAGTTCTCTTCGAGGGGGAAACGATGATGCCGCAAAAAGAGCGACGGGATTCCCAATCACAGTGATTGAGTGACAGGCCTTTTGCATTCTTTCTTCTGCTTTCTTTCGACACGTCCGAACGGCAAATGGCCTTTCGGAGAACAGATACAAGTCATGTGTCTGGAAAGCAAAAACACGCACAAAAATATTGATGCATTGAAAAGTTATATCGTGTGTCTTAAATATACGAGATCAGCCTTCTTCCAAACTCATTGTTCGCAAAGCTGAGAATCAGACTCCAGGTAAAATAATCTTCCAAGGAAAGGGGGGGGGGGGGGGGGGGAGAGTGTGTTTCAATTAAAAGTAAAGAAAATATTACAAAACGACAGAGAGGACCAAAAACTGTCACACACACAAAATATTAAGGGAGGAGAACAGCAAAAGCTGGAATTTATCGAAGAATTGTTTTGACCACGAAGCGCCTCCTCTGTCGTCACAGAAGCTAGAGGAAAGGGGAGCACGAGACACCTCCTCTGTCGTCACAGAAGCTAGAGGAAAGGGGAGCACGAAGCACTTCTGTCGTCACCGAAGCTAGAGGAAAGGGGAGCATGAAGCACCTGTGTCGTCACAGAAGCTAGAGGAAAGGGGAGCACGAGGCACCTCTGTCGTCACAGAAGCTAGAGGAAAGGGGAGCACGAGGCACCTCTGTCGTCACAGAAGCTAGAGGAAAGGGGAGCACGAGGCACATCTGTCGTCACAGAAGCTAGAGGAAAGGGGAGCACGAGGCACCTCTGTCGTCACAGAAGCTAGAGGAAAGGGGAGCACGAGGCACCTCTGTCGTCACAGAAGCTAGAGGAAAGGGGAGCACGAGGCACATCTGTCGTCACAGAAGCTAGAGGAAAGGGGAGCACGAGGCACCTCTGTCGTCACAGAAGCTAGAGGAAAGGGGAGCACGAAGCACCTCTGTCGTCACAGAAGCTAGAGGAAAGGGGAGCACGAAGCACCTCTGTCGTCACAGAAGCTAGAGGAAAGGGGAGCACGAGGCACCTCTGTCGTCACAGAAGCTAGAGGAAAGGGGAGCACGAGGCACATCTGTCGTCACCGAAGCTAGAGGAAAGGGGAGCACGAGGCACCTCTGTCGTCACAGAAGCTAGAGGAAAGGGGAGCATGAAGCACCTCTGTCGTCACAGAAGCTAGAGGAAAGGGGAGCACGAGGCACCTCTGTCGTCACAGAAGCTAGAGGAAAGGGGAGCACGAGGCACCTCTGTCGTCACAGAAGCTAGAGGAAAGGGGAGCACGAAGCACCTCTGTCGTCACAGAAGCTAGAGGAAAGGGGAGCACGAGGCACCTCTGTCGTCACAGAAGCTAGAGGAAAGGGGAGCACGAGGCACCTCTGTCGTCACAGAAGCTAGAGGAAAGGGGAGCACGAGGCACCTCTGTCGTCACAGAAGCTAGAGGAAAGGGGAGCACGAGGCACCTCTGTCGTCACAGAAGCTAGAGGAAAGGGGAGCACGAAGCACCTCTGTCGTCACAGAAGCTAGAGGAAAGGGGAGCACGAGGCACCTCTGTCGTCACAGAAGCTAGAGGAAAGGGGAGCACGAGCACCTCTGTCGTCACAGAAGCTAGAGGAAAGGGGAGCACGAGGCACCTCTGTCGTCACAGAAGCTAGAGGAAAGGGGAGCACGAAGCACCTCTGTCGTCACAGAAGCTAGAGGAAAGGGGAGCACGAGGCACCTCTGTCGTCACAGAAGCTAGAGGAAAGGGGAGCACGAAGCACCTCTGTCGTCACAGAAGCTAGAGGAAAGGGGAGCACGAAGCACCTCTGTCGTCACAGAAGCTAGAGGAAAGGGGAGCACGAAGCACCTCTGTCGTCACAGAAGCTAGAGGAAAGGGGAGCACGAAGCACCTCTGTCGTCACAGAAGCTAGAGGAAAGGGGAGCACGAGGCACCTCTGTCGTCACAGAAGCTAGAGGAAAGGGGAGCACGAAGCACCTCTGTCGTCACAGAAGCTAGAGGAAAGGGGAGCACGAGGCACCTCTGTCGTCACAGAAGCTAGAGGAAAGGGGAGCACGAGGCACCTCTGTCGTCACAGAAGCTAGAGGAAAGGGGAGCACGAGGCACCTCTGTCGTCACAGAAGCTAGAGGAAAGGGGAGCACGAGGCACCTCTGTCGTCACAGAAGCTAGAGGAAAGGGGAGCACGAGGCACCTCTGTCGTCACAGAAGCTAGAGGAAAGGGGAGCACGAGGCACCTCTGTCGTCACAGAAGCTAGAGGAAAGGGGAGCACGAGGCACCTCTGTCGTCACAGAAGCTAGAGGAAAGGGGAGCACGAAGCACCTCTGTCGTCACAGAAGCTAGAGGAAAGGGGAGCACGAGGCACCTCTGTCGTCACAGAAGCTAGAGGAAAGGGGAGCACGAGGCACCTCTGTCGTCACAGAAGCTAGAGGAAAGGGGAGCACGAGGCACCTCTGTCGTCACAGAAGCTAGAGGAAAGGGGAGCACGAGGCACCTCTGTCGTCACAGAAGCTAGAGGAAAGGGGAGCACGAGGCACCTCTGTCGTCACAGAAGCTAGAGGAAAGGGGAGCACGAGGCACCTCTGTCGTCACAGAAGCTAGAGGAAAGGGGAGCACGAGGCACCTCTGTCGTCACAGAAGCTAGAGGAAAGGGGAGCACGAGGCACCTCTGTCGTCACAGAAGCTAGAGGAAAGGGGAGCACGAGGCACCTCTGTCGTCACAGAAGCTAGAGGAAAGGGGAGCACGAGGCACCTCTGTCGTCACAGAAGCTAGAGGAAAGGGGAGCACGAGGCACCTCTGTCGTCACAGAAGCTAGAGGAAAGGGGAGCACGAGGCACCTCTGTCGTCACAGAAGCTAGAGGAAAGGGGAGCACGAGGCACCTCTGTCGTCACAGAAGCTAGAGGAAAGGGGAGCACGAGGCACCTCTGTCGTCACAGAAGCTAGAGGAAAGGGGAGCACGAGGCACCTCTGTCGTCACAGAAGCTAGAGGAAAGGGGAGCACGAGGCACCTCTGTCGTCACAGAAGCTAGAGGAAAGGGGAGCACGAGGCACCTCTGTCGTCACAGAAGCTAGAGGAAAGGGGAGCACGAAGGCACCTCTGTCGTCACAGAAGCTAGAGGAAAGGGGAGCACGAGGCACCTCTGTCGTCACAGAAGCTAGAGGAAAGGGGAGCACGAGGCACCTCTGTCGTCACAGAAGCTAGAGGAAAGGGGAGCACGAGGCACCTCTGTCGTCACAGAAGCTAGAGGAAAGGGGAGCACGAGGCACCTCTGTCGTCACAGAAGCTAGAGGAAAGGGGAGCACGAGGCACCTCTGTCGTCACAGAAGCTAGAGGAAAGGGGAGCACGAGGCACCTCTGTCGTCACAGAAGCTAGAGGAAAGGGGAGCACGAGGCACCTCTGTCGTCACAGAAGCTAGAGGAAAGGGGAGCACGAGGCACCTCTGTCGTCACAGAAGCTAGAGGAAAGGGGAGCACGAGGCACCTCTGTCGTCACAGAAGCTAGAGGAAAGGGGAGCACGAGGCACCTCTGTCGTCACAGAAGCTAGAGGAAAGGGAGCACGAAGCACCTCTGTCGTCACAGAAGCTAGAGGAAAGGGGAGCACGAGGCACCTCTGTCGTCACAGAAGCTAGAGGAAAGGGGAGCACGAGGCACCTCTGTCGTCACAGAAGCTAGAGGAAAGGGGAGCACGAGGCACCTCTGTCGTCACAGAAGCTAGAGGAAAGGGGAGCACGAGGCACCTCTGTCGTCACAGAAGCTAGAGGAAAGGGGAGCACGAGGCACCTCTGTCGTCACAGAAGCTAGAGGAAAGGGGAGCACGAGGCACCTCTGTCGTCACAGAAGCTAGAGGAAAGGGGAGCACGAGGCACCTCTGTCGTCACAGAAGCTAGAGGAAAGGGGAGCACGAGGCACCTCTGTCGTCACAGAAGCTAGAGGAAAGGGGAGCACGAGGCACCTCTGTCGTCACAGAAGCTAGAGGAAAGGGGAGCACGAGGCACCTCTGTCGTCACAGAAGCTAGAGGAAAGGGGAGCACGAGGCACCTCTGTCGTCACAGAAGCTAGAGGAAAGGGGAGCACGAAGCACCTCTGTCGTCACAGAAGCTAGAGGAAAGGGGAGCACGAGGCACCTCTGTCGTCACAGAAGCTAGAGGAAAGGGGAGCACGAAGCACCTCTGTCGTCACAGAAGCTAGAGGAAAGGGGAGCACGAAGCACCTCTGTCGTCACAGAAGCTAGAGGAAAGGGGAGCACGAGGCACCTCTGTCGTCACAGAAGCTAGAGGAAAGGGGAGCACGAGGCACCTCTGTCGTCACAGAAGCTAGAGGAAAGGGGAGCACGAGGCACCTCTGTCGTCACAGAAGCTAGAGGAAAGGGGAGCACGAGGCACCTCTGTCGTCACAGAAGCTAGAGGAAAGGGGAGCACGAAGCACCTCTGTCGTCACAGAAGCTAGAGGAAAGGGGAGCACGAAGCACCTCTGTCGTCACAGAAGCTAGAGGAAAGGGGAGCACGAGGCACCTCTGTCGTCACAGAAGCTAGAGGAAAGGGGAGCACGAGGCACCTCTGTCGTCACAGAAGCTAGAGGAAAGGGGAGCACGAAGCACCTCTGTCGTCACAGAAGCTAGAGGAAAGGGGAGCACGAGGCACCTCTGTCGTCACAGAAGCTAGAGGAAAGGGGAGCACGAGGCACCTCTGTCGTCACAGAAGCTAGAGGAAAGGGGAGCACGAGGCACCTCTGTCGTCACAGAAGCTAGAGGAAAGGGGAGCACGAGGCACCTCTGTCGTCACAGAAGCTAGAGGAAAGGGGAGCACGAAGCACCTCTGTCGTCACAGAAGCTAGAGGAAAGGGGAGCACGAAGGCACCTCTGTCGTCACAGAAGCTAGAGGAAAGGGGAGCACGAGGCACCTCTGTCGTCACAGAAGCTAGAGGAAAGGGGAGCACGAGGCACCTCTGTCGTCACAGAAGCTAGAGGAAAGGGGAGCACGAGGCACCTCTGTCGTCACAGAAGCTAGAGGAAAGGGGAGCACGAAGCACCTCTGTCGTCACAGAAGCTAGAGGAAAGGGGAGCACGAAGCACCTCTGTCGTCACAGAAGCTAGAGGAAAGGGGAGCACGAGGCACCTCTGTCGTCACAGAAGCTAGAGGAAAGGGGAGCACGAGGCACCTCTGTCGTCACAGAAGCTAGAGGAAAGGGGAGCACGAGGCACCTCTGTCGTCACAGAAGCTAGAGGAAAGGGGAGCACGAGGCACCTCTGTCGTCACAGAAGCTAGAGGAAAGGGGAGCACGAAGCACCTCTGTCGTCACAGAAGCTAGAGGAAAGGGGAGCACGAGGCACCTCTGTCGTCACAGAAGCTAGAGGAAAGGGGAGCACGAGGCACCTCTGTCGTCACAGAAGCTAGAGGAAAGGGGAGCACGAGGCACCTCTGTCGTCACAGAAGCTAGAGGAAAGGGGAGCACGAAGCACCTCTGTCGTCACAGAAGCTAGAGGAAAGGGGAGCACGAAGCACCTCTGTCGTCACAGAAGCTAGAGGAAAGGGGAGCACGAGGCACCTCTGTCGTCACAGAAGCTAGAGGAAAGGGGAGCACGAGGCACCTCTGTCGTCACAGAAGCTAGAGGAAAGGGGAGCACGAGGCACCTCTGTCGTCACAGAAGCTAGAGGAAAGGGGAGCACGAGGCACCTCTGTCGTCACAGAAGCTAGAGGAAAGGGGAGCACGAGGCACCTCTGTCGTCACAGAAGCTAGAGGAAAGGGGAGCACGAGGCACCTCTGTCGTCACAGAAGCTAGAGGAAAGGGGAGCATGAAGCACCTCTGTCGTCACAGAAGCTAGAGGAAAGGGGAGCACGAGGCACCTCTGTCGTCACAGAAGCTAGAGGAAAGGGGAGCATGAAGCATCTCTGTCGTCACAGAAGCTAGAGGAAAGGGGACCACGAGGCACCTCTGTCGTCACAGAAGCTAGAGGAAAGGGGAGCACGAGGCACCTCTGTCGTCACAGAAGCTAGAGGAAAGGGGAGCACGAAGCACCTCTGTCGTCACAGAAGCTAGAGGAAAGGGGAGCACGAGGCACCTCTGTCGTCACAGAAGCTAGAGGAAAGGGGAGCATGAAGCATCTCTGTCGTCACAGAAGCTAGAGGAAAGGGGAGCACGAGGCACCTCTGTCGTCACAGAAGCTAGAGGAAAGGGGAGCATGAAGCATCTCTGTCGTCACAGAAGCTAGAGGAAAGGGGAGCACGAGGCACCTCTGTCGTCACAGAAGCTAGAGGAAAGGGGAGCACGAAGCACCTCTGTCGTCACAGAAGCTAGAGGAAAGGGGAGCACGAAGCACCTCTGTCGTCACAGAAGCTAGAGGAAAGGGGAGCACGAAGCACCTCTGTCGTCACAGAAGCTAGAGGAAAGGGGAGCACGAAGCACATCTGTCGTCACAGAAGCTAGAGGAAAGGGGAGCACGAGGCACCTCTGTCGTCACAGAAGCTAGAGGAAAGGGGAGCATGAAGCACCTCTGTCGTCACAGAAGCTAGAGGAAAGGGGAGCACGAGGCACCTCTGTCGTCACAGAAGCTAGAGGAAAGGGGAGCACGAGGCACCTCTGTCGTCACAGAAGCTAGAGGAAAGGGGAGCACGAAGCACCTCTGTCGTCACAGAAGCTAGAGGAAAGGGGAGCACGAGGCACCTCTGTCGTCACAGAAGCTAGAGGAAAGGGGAGCACGAGGCACCTCTGTCGTCACAGAAGCTAGAGGAAAGGGGAGCACGAAGCACCTCTGTCGTCACAGAAGCTAGAGGAAAGGGGAGCACGAGGCACCTCTGTCGTCACAGAAGCTAGAGGAAAGGGGAGCACGAAGCACCTCTGTCGTCACAGAAGCTAGAGGAAAGGGGAGCACGAGGCACCTCTGTCGTCACAGAAGCTAGAGGAAAGGGGAGCACGAGGCACCTCTGTCGTCACAGAAGCTAGAGGAAAGGGGAGCACGAGGCACCTCTGTCGTCACAGAAGCTAGAGGAAAGGGGAGCACGAAGCACCTCTGTCGTCACAGAAGCTAGAGGAAAGGGGAGCATGAAGCACCTCTGTCGTCACAGAAGCTAGAGGAAAGGGGAGCACGAAGCACCTCTGTCGTCACAGAAGCTAGAGGGAAGGGGAACATGAAGCACCTCTGTCGTCACAGAAGCTAGAGGAAAGGGGAGCACGAAGCACCTCTGTCGTCACAGAAGCTAGAGGAAAGGGGAGCACGAGGCACCTCTGTCGTCACAGAAGCTAGAGGAAAGGGGAGCACGAGGCACCTCTGTCGTCACAAAAGCTAGAGGAAAGGGGAGCACGAGACACCTCCTCTGTCGTCACAGAAGCTAGAGGGAAGGGGAGCACGAGGCACCTCTGTCGTCACAGAAGCTAGAGGAAAGGGGAGCACGAAGCACCTCTGTCGTCACAGAAGCTAGAGGAAAGGGGAGCACGAGGCACCTCTGTCGTCACAGAAGCTAGAGGAAAGGGGAGCACGAGGCACCTCTGTCGTCACAGAAGCTAGAGGAAAGGGGAGCACGAGACACCTCCTCTGTCGTCACAGAAGCTAGAGGGAAGGGGAGCACGAGGCACCTCTGTCGTCACAGAAGCTAGAGGAAAGGGGAGCACGAAGCACCTCTGTCGTCACAGAAGTTAGAGGAAAGGGGAGCACGAGGCACCTCTGTCGTCACAGAAGCTAGAGGGAAGGGGAGCACGAGGCACCTCTGTCGTCACAGAAGCTAGAGGAAAGGGGAGCATGAAGCACCTCTGTCGTCACAGAAGCTAGAGGGAAGGGGAGCACGAAGCACCTCTGTCGTCACAGAAGCTAGAGGAAAGGGGAGCACGAGGCACCTCTGTCGTCACAGAAGCTAGAGGAAAGGGGAGCATGAAGCACCTCTGTCGTCACAGAAGCTAGAGGGAAGGGGAGCACGAAGCACCTCTGTCGTCACAGAAGCTAGAGGAAAGGGGAGCACGAGGCACCTCTGTCGTCACAGAAGCTAGAGGAAAGGGGAGCACGAGGCACCTCTGTCGTCACAGAAGCTAGAGGAAAGGGAAGCACGAGGCACCTCTGTCGACACAGAAGCTAGAGGAAAGGGGAGCATGAAGCACCTCTGTCGTCACAGAAGCTAGAGGGAAGGGGAGCACGAGGCACCTCTGTCGTCACACAAGCTAGAGGAAAGGGGAGCACGAGGCACCTCTGTCGTCACAGAAGCTAGAGGAAAGGGGAGCACGAAGCACCTCTGTCGTCACAGAAGCTAGAGGAAAGGGGAGCATGAAGCACCTCTGTCGTCACAGAAGCTAGAGGAAAGGGGAGCACGAAGCACCTCTATCGTCACAGAAGCTAGAGGGAAGGGGAACATGAAGCACCTCTGTCGTCACAGAAGCTAGAGGAAAGGGGAGCACGAAGCACCTCTGTCGTCACAGAAGCTAGAGGAAAGGGGAGCACGAGGCACCTCTGTCGTCACAGAAGCTAGAGGAAAGGGGAGCACGAGGCACCTCTGTCGTCACAGAAGCTAGAGGGAAGGGGAGCACGAGGCACCTCTGTCGTCACAGAAGCTAGAGGAAAGGGGAGCACGAAGCACCTCTGTCGTCACAGAAGCTAGAGGAAAGGGGAGCACGAGGCACCTCTGTCGTCACAAAAGCTAGAGGAAAGGGGAGCACGAGGCACCTCTGTCGTCACAGAAGCTAGAGGAAAGGGGAGCACGAGGCACCTCTGTCGTCACAGAAGCTAGAGGAAAGGGGAGCACGAGGCACCTCTGTCGTCACAGAAGCTAGAGGAAAGGGAAGCACGAGGCACCTCTGTCGACACAGAAGCTAGAGGAAAGGGGAGCATGAAGCACCTCTGTCGTCACAGAAGCTAGAGGGAAGGGGAGCACGAGGCACCTCTGTCGTCACACAAGCTAGAGGAAAGGGGAGCACGAGGCACCTCTGTCGTCACAGAAGCTAGAGGAAAGGGGAGCACGAGGCACCTCTGTCGTCACAGAAGCTAGAGGGAAGGGGAGCACGAGACACCTCCTCTGTCGTCACAGAAGCTAGAGGAAAGGGGAGCACGAGGCACCTCTGTCGTCACAGAAGCTAGAGGAAAGGGGAGCATGAAGCACCTCTGTCGTCACAGAAGCTAGAGGGAAGGGGAGCACGAGGCACCTCTGTCGTCACAGAAGCTAGAGGAAAGGGGAGCACGAGGCACCTCTGTCGTCACAGAAACTAGAGGAAAGGGGAGCACGAGGAACCTCTGTCGTCACAGAAGCTAGAGGAAAGGGGAGCACGAGGCACCTCTGTCGTCACAGAAGCTAGAGGAAAGGGGAGCACGAAGCACCTCTGTCGTCACAGAAGCTAGAGGGAAGGGGAGCACGAGGCACCTCTGTCGTCACAAAAGCTAGAGGAAAGGGGAGCACGAGGCATCTCTGTCGTCACAGAAGTTAGAGGAAAGGGGAGCACGAGGCACCTCTGTCGTCACAGAAGTTAGAGGAAAGGGGAACATGGGACCAGACGTCGGCTGACCAGGGACCCATCACATGGTCATCCAGGCGTCACATGACTAACGAATCGGAAACTCATTAGGCGACAATTAGCGCGGGGCCACGGAGGCCAGGCAGAGAGAGGAGCGCCCTCTGGTAGGGGACAAAGGCAGGGGTCCGGCACTCGCAGCGCCTGGATGTCAAGGTCTGGCGCCTCGATGAGAGCGTCTTCAAGCATGGCCCGCACCACCCTCCCCCCTTCTCCCCTTCTCCTCACCATCCCCCTCCCTTTCCCCCTCCCCACCTTGCTACTCCCACGGGAACGCAGCAAGAGGAAAACAGCAAGGGGGGTACAGCAAGGGATGGCTGGATGGGTGGAGTTAAACGGCCTAGCAGCCGGTGTAATCTATGTAAGGTCGTTGACCAATGATGTCAGAGCAATCGGTAATCAAGTCCAAATGTCTTGACTATTTGCCTGTCAAGACTGTCGCACACAGTGAAACAGAAAAAACGCCGTTTCTATTTCTCTGATCCAAGTGTGTGTGTGTGTGTGTGTGTGTGTGTGTGTGTGTGTGTGTGTGTGTGTGTGTGTGTGTGTGTTTGTGAGTGTGTGTGTGTGTGTGTGTGTGTTAGTGAGTGTGTGTGTGTGTGTGTCTGTGTGTGTGTGTGTGTGTGTGTGTGTGTGTGTTAGTGAGTGTGTGTGTGTGTGTGTGTGTGTGTGTGTGTGTGTGTGTGTGTTAGTGAGTGTGTGTGTGTGTGTGTGTGTGTGTGTGTGTGTGTGTGTGTGTGTGTGAATGTGCGTGTGAGTGTGTGTGTGTGTGTGTGTGTGTGTGTGTGTGTGTGTGTTGCGCGCGCCTGTGTGTGTGTGTGTGTGTGTGTGTGTGTGTGTGTGTGTGTGTTGCGCGCGCCTGTGTGTGTGTGTGTGTGTGTGTGTGTGTGTGTGTGTGTGTGTGTGTGTTCGCACATGGTGAAACCTCTCGAACCTCTCAGCTACATGATACGCCACATAGTATACTATATCTCGGGCTCGCCCCACGGCGCACATCTCGATTGGAATAATGTAGCGATTTAAATTAACTATTGATGTACTCTACATGAAGTTTTGAGAAATCGACACCTATGCTTTCTTTTGGTTTCTCTTTATGTGTGTCAGTAATTCTACAAATGAGCGGTTTGTATGCGAATCGAATGAAATCTGAAAGACACAATTGACTTCTGTGATAGAGCGACGGTTCAAAGCAAGGACCGTTCCCACTGGCTGACGGGCAGACATTTTTCAGAGAAAAACTCGGAGAATAGAACCGGTCCAAAACCGTGAAATGATTATGGGAAATATAAAAGTCACCAAGATATCTGCTCGCGCAAGTGGAAACGTGTATTTCACGAGGTAAAAAGTGGTTTTGTTTTACCGTGTGCGACGGTCTATACGAATCGCGTAGGGAGACGTGGTGAGTCTGTTCTGATCCTATATATAAGCCTGACCCACAGGGGGAGACAGCATGAGAAACGTAGCGATCGAAACGAAGCAATACGACGTTCGGCAGCCACGGAGAAAAGGCGACGAGAACGTAGCAGCGGAAACTGAGCGACAAGTCAGTGGCAATGAAAACAAAGCATTTGAAACACAGGCATGGGAATGCAGCAATAGAAGCACAGCAATGATAGCACAGCAATTACAGCACAGCAATGACAGCACAGCAATGATAGCACAGCAATGACAGTACAGCAATGACAGCACAGCAATGATAGCACAGCAATAATAGCACAGCAATGATAGCACAGCAATGACAGCACAGCAATGATAGCACAGCAATGACAGCACAGCAATGATAGCACAGCAATGACAGTACTGCAATGACAGCACAGCAATGATAGCACAGCCATGACAACACAGCAATGATAGCATAGCAATGAAAGCACAGCAACGACAATACAGCAATGACAGCACAGCAATGATAGCACAGCAATGACAATACAGCAATGACAACACAGCAATGAAAGCACAGCAGTGATAGCATAGCAATGAAAGCACAACAATGACTATACAGCAATGACAGCACAGCAATGATAGCACAGCAATGACAATACAGCAATGACAACACAGCAATGAAAGCACAGCAACGATAGCACAGCAATGAAAGCACAGCAATGAAAGCACAGCAATGATAGCACAGCAATGACAGCACAGAAACGACAGCACAGCATTGACAGCACAGTAAGGACAGCATTGACAGCACAGCAATGACAGCACAGAAACGACAGCACAGCAATGACAACACAGAAACGACAGCACAGCATTGACAGCACAAAAACGACAGCCCAGCAATGACAGCACAGCATTGACAGCACAGAAACGACAGCACAGCAATGACAACACAGCAATGACAGCACAGCAATGACAGCACAGCAGTGACAGCACAGCAATGATAAGACACAGCAATGATAGCACAGCAGTGACAGCACAGCAACGATAGCACAGCAATGAAAACACAGCAATGACAGCACAGCAATGACAACACAGCAATGACAGCACAGCAATGACAGCACAGCAGTGACAGCACAGCAACGATAGCACAGCAATGAAAACACAGCAATGACAGCACATCAATGACAACACAGCAATGACAGCACAGCAATGATAGCGCAGCAATGATAGCACAGCAATGATAGCACAGCAGTGACAGCACAGCAATGATAGCGCAGCAATGACAACACAGCAATGACAGCACAGCAGTGACAGCACAGCAATGATAGCGCAGCAATGACAAAACAGCAATGACAGCACAGCAGTGACAGCACAGCAACGATAGCACAGCAATGAAAACACAGCAATGACAGCACAGCAATGACAACACAGCAATGACAGCACAGCAATGATAGCGCAGCAATGATAGCGCAGCAATGAAAACACAGCAATGATAGCACAGCAATGACAACACAGCAATGACAGCACAGCAGTGACAGCACAGCAACGATAGCACAGCAATGAAAACGCAGCAATGATAGCGCAGCAATGACAACACAGCAATGACAGCACAGCAGTGACAGCACAGCAACGATAGCACAGCAATGAAAACACAGCAATGACAGCACAGCAATGACAGCACAGCAATGATAGCACAGCAGTGGAAACATATCGATGGAAAATGAGCAATGGAGCCATAGCGACGAGAACGTAGCAACGGATACCGAGGAAACTGAAAGTAGCGATGAAATGCAGCAGGAGAAATACAGCAAATAAAACAAAACAACGTAGCGATGGTAATAATAATGCGGAACAAGGAAAGGACACGCGAAACGCCGCAGTAGAAACAAACCCGTGGGAAAGACGAATCAAACCATAACAATGAGAACGAAGCAAAATAACCTTGTGGAATACAGCAATGAAAGCATTGCAAAAGGGAGGGAAAATTGGAAACATAGCACACAGGAGAAAACGTGGAAATGAAGCAACGAAACTGCAGCACTGGAAACATGACGAGTGAAAATCAGCGACGGAAACCTTTCAATGAAAACAAAGCAGTAAAAACGAAAAAGTGACAAGAAGGCAGTGGAAACGGAGCAATAGGAATGCAGCAGTAAGAATTTGACGAGAAAAAAGGAACAAGGAAATGGCAGCAAGGGAAACACAACAATGGGACTACACAACTCAGAACACAATTATGAGAGCACAGCACCAATGACAGCACAGCACCAATGACAGCACGATCGTGAGAACACAACAATAGTGATGCGCCAATGAAAACACAACGATGGGAACACAACAATTGGGATTTACCAATGAAAACACAACGATGGGAACACAGCAATAGTGATTTACCGCTGAGAATACAATTATGAGAACACAGTAACAGCAATGCACGGATGCGAACACAATTATGGGAACATAGCAATAGCAAAACACCAATTAGAACCCAATCAGAGGAACACAGCAATTAAATATACAAATGAGAACGCAGTAATGGGCACACAGCAATGAAAATACACAAGTAAGATTACACAGCAATAGGCACACAGCAAGGAAAATACATCAATGAGAATGCAGCAACGGACACACAGCAATGAAATGTACCGATAAGGAAGCATCAATGGGAAGACGAACATGAAAATACACCAATGAGATTACACAGCAAAAGACACAGGAATGAATATACACCAATGTGAACACAGCAATGTGAACGCACCAATGTGAACGCAGCAATGGGCACATAGCAATGGAACTGCACAGATCAGGTCGCATCAATTGAAATCCAACAATGAGAATATACAAATAAGAATGCAGCGATAGGCACATAGCAATAAGATCAACCCAGAGTACACAGCGATGAGAATATATACACAAATGAGAGTACACAGCAATTAGAATACACCACTGAGATCATACCGATAAGAACTCAGCAATGGGAACACAGCAATGAGAATACACCAATGAGAGTAAACAGCAATGAGAATACACCAATGAGAGTAAACAGCAATGAGAATACACAAATAAGATCATACCAATACGAACGCAGCAATGGGCATACAGCAATAAGAATACTGCAATGGACATACAGCAATGAGTACACAGCAATGGACATACAGCAGCGAGAACACAGCAATGGACATACAGCAGCGAGAACACAGCAATGGACATACACTAATGAGAACACTGCAATGGGCATACAGCAATGGGCACACAGCCATGGACATACAGCAGGGGGCACACAGCCATGGACATACAGCAATGAGAACACAGCAATGGACATACAGCAATGAGAACACAGCAATGGACATACAGCAATGAGAACACTGCAATGGACATACAGCAATGAGAACACTGCAATGGACATACAGCAATGAGAACACTGCAATGGGCATACAGCAATGGGCACACAGCCATGGACATACAGCAGTGGGCACACAGCCATGGACATACAGCAATGAGAACACAGCAATGGACATACAGCAATGAGAACACTGCAATGGACATACAGCAATGAGAACACTGCAATGGACATACAGCAATGAGAACACAGCCATGGACATACAGCAGTGAGAATACTGCAGTGGGCTCACAGCAATGAGAATACTGCAATGGACATACAGCAATGAGAATACTGCAATGGGCATACAGCAATGAGAACACTGCAATGGACATACAGCAATGAGAACACTGCAATGGGCATACAGCAATGAGAACACAGCCATGGACATACAGCAGTGAGAATACTGCAGTGGGCTCACAGCAATGAGAATACTGCAATGGGCATACAGCAATGAGAATACTGCAATGGGCATACAGCAATGAGAACACTGCAATGGACATACAGCAATGAGAACACAGCAATGGACATACACCAATGAGAACACTGCAATGGACATACAGCAATGAGAACACTGCAGTGGGCATACAGTAATGAGAACACTGCAATGGACATACACCAATGAGAACACTGCAATGGACATACAGCAATGAGAACACTGCAGTGGGCATACAGCAATGAGAACACTGCAATGGACATACACTAATGAGAACACTGCAATGGACATACAGCAATGAGAACACTGCAGTGGGCATACAGCAATGAGAACACAGCAATGGACATACAGCAATGAGAACACAGCAATGGACATACACTAATGAGAACACTGCAATGGGCATTCAGCAATGAGAATACTGCAATGGGCATACAGCAATGAGTACACTGCAATGGGCATACAGCAATGAGAACACTGCAGTGGGCATACAGCAATGAGAACACTGCAGTGGGCATACAGCAATGAGAACACTGCAATGGACATACAGCACTGAGAACACTGCAATGGGCATACAGTAATGAGAACACTGCAATGGACATACAGCAATGAAAACACTGCAATGGACATACAGCAATGAGAACACTGCAATGGGCATACAGCAATGGGTACACAGCCATGGACATACAGCAGTGGGCATACAGCCATGGACATACAGCAATGAGAACACTGCAATGGGCATACAGCAATGGGAACACTGCAATGGACATACAGCAATGGGAACACTGCAATGGGCATACAGCAATGAGAACACTGCAATGGGCATACACTAATGAGAACACTGCAATGGGCATACAGCAATGGGTACACAGCCATGGACATACAGCAGTGGGCATACAGCCATGGACATACAGCAATGAGAACACTGCAATGGACATACAGCAATGGGAACACTGCAATGGACATACAGCAACGGGAAAGCATCCAGGAAGGACGTGTGGGAGCAAGAAGGACTGGATGGATGGATGGATGGATAGTGTTTTACGGCCCATCAGCCTTTGTAGGCTATGTAAGGCCATTAAGCACGAAAGTCACTAGATACGTATAGAGTATACGCAACTCAAGTCACGTTGTCCCTATTTATTCACCTCTTACGAATCGTGTAGGGAGACATGGTGGGTCTATTCTTTTAACCCCCAATCCACAGGGGGAAAGACGGACAGGAGGAAAGGAACAGTTGAAAGAGACATGAAAAGCGAGATACGAAGAAACCACGCAGGCTGTGCGGCTCTTAGAGATCAAGGCAAACGGCGTAGTTATCTCCCTCTCGTTCGCTCGTTGAGCAACGATGCGAGCAGCTTCCTTCCACGCTGACGGTCGCGCCTTGTTCCCCTGTTTGATCATCTGCCGTGGCTTCATCCTTGATTACTGATTCGCGGTGCTTGTCCATCCGTTCCTCCATCTATCCACGCATTCCCGATCAAGGAGATGTTTATCCATTCTGCCACCGACGCATAACGGCTATTTACGCGCCACTGAGTACGATCTACAAGAATGCTCTACTAATCTTTCTGTCTCAGCGTTCACCGATCGATCGCCATAGTTCACACAGAGCGTGTGGAAAATGATGCGCGTGTAATGAATTTTGGGGTATATCAAGTCGACTAACATGCCGTGTTATGATTACGGACAAATAAACGTGTTAATGAAAGGGCAAGAAGATTTGATTTGGATGAAGTTTCATGGGCGTAAACTATGGGGATCCTTAGATATTCAGTATCATGACAGTCGTTTGAACGGTTTCGTAAAATGCATGGCATTTTTGTCTTTATTGAGTTAATCAACGCGACGAGCACTTGAAATCCATGTTAAGGATATTGTTTTCAGTCGATTTCTTGAGATGTTTTGACTTTCAGATAGAATTAAGTACCAAACGGACCCTTAAAATGTTTCCTCAGTAATTTGTAAGTAGTTATGGAGAAACATCATGAAGCTTCTTCGTTTCAATCTTTCTTAATTATCAAATCTTTCTTTGTGTCAACGTAGGAATCTTCACAAGTCATTCAATGACTGTAACATTCAGATGCTGGAAGTCCAGACAGGAAAAGCTTTCTATCAAATTCTTATGGAGAACTGACGAAAAATAACGAACATATACACGGATAATATGTGTGAGTGCTCGCGCGCGCGTGTGTGTATGTGTGCGTGCGTGGGTGTGGTGTGTGCGTGATTGCGTGTTTGTGTGTGTGTGTGTGTTTGTGTGAGAGTGTGTATGTGTTGTAATGAATGAATGAATGAATGAATGAATGAATGAATGAATGAACAAACAAACGAACGCAAGAACGAACGAACGAACGCAAGAACGAACGAACGAACGCAAGAACGAACGAACGAATGAATGAATAGAGTAATATAAACCTATCATCCTTTGTGAATTGATAGAAAATAAAAATTCCGGCTACATAGCTACCAAGACGACCAGGAGAACTGCAGCTCCACTGCATGGCTGAGTGCTGCTGGAGAAAAAAGTTAATGGCTGCTGCCGTCGCAGCCCTGGGTGACGCAGGCGGGGGCCATATGGCGAGTTCAGTGTGAGCGCTCCCCCTGAACCCAATCCTCCCACTGCTACCTGGTGCTGATTGCCATCGCCGGCCTCAGGTAAAATACGGAATTAATCAGAAACGAATTTCAGGCCGCGTCTTGATCAACACTGAGGTTGAGACCTCACGAGATGGAGGAAGATAGAGATGAGGATGGGAAGTGGGGTGGGAGCGGGGATGGGGTGGGTGTGGGGGTGTGGGTGGGGTGGGCGGAGGGGATGGGGTGGGGGTGGGGGTGGGGGTGGGGGTGAGCGTGGGGGTGGGGTGGGCGGAGGGGACGGAAGGGGTAGAGATTAAGGGGTTCCCGATGTGGGACTGAGGTGCCAGAGAACAATGGGGAAAGGAAAAGTCAGGGCTAGAGGTGCTGACTCACTGCGATGCTTGCTCCGCCGTTGTCCTGTAAGGGGACTGGACAGCAAAAGCGACGTTGCAG
>JAWQFJ010002393.1:97500-100000 GCA_034096865.1 Theodoxus fluviatilis
AATCTTTGGGCCGGACTTGGAAAAACAGTGATGATGAAGGGAGGAAAATCTGATTCAAATCGGTCCGGACTTAAGACAAAATATTTTTATGCAAAAGGAAAGCAATGAAAAAGTACAAATCGGTCATAATTCTGTGCAAGTTCTCCTATCTCATGCCAAGCAAACCATTTACTGATGGATGATAAATAAATTCTGTTTTAGTCTTCAAAAGTTGGTATGAGATACAGACGGCTGCAAACGACTGATGACCCACAAAGACAGAGCAATTGAGACTTATGAATATGAGAATGATAAGAGACGTTCGCAGGTAAATTAAACTATGGCTGTAAAACTGCAGGTAGATGGAGAAGGCGTTGGTGCAGATTTGGGATTAAGGATGTGAAATGGGTCAGCCTCTGAAAAATGAGTTGTGTCCATGTGGAATAATTGCAGTGAAGTAACTTTTTGAGCTGGATCTGCCCCGAGGGTTAACGCGCTGGCCTCGTGTCTCCCTTTCCAGCACGGAAAACGAGAGTGAGAGTTGTATCAGATCATAGAGCCAGCGCCAGGAGACAAAGAGACCTGCATAGGGAGAGCACACAACACTCCTGACAGATGGCCTCACCATCTCGCGCTTTGTGCCGCACCCACAATGGCGGCTGTCCTGGCGCCAGGTCATGGATGGCCACCTGTGGGCGACCCGCCGTATGTCGGCAGGGGAGATAATCACGCCATCGCCGCTCTCTCGCCTGCACAGTGACCTCGCATGACGTCACGTCATTTCCGAGA
This sequence comes from Theodoxus fluviatilis, assembly GCA_034096865.1. Taxonomy (NCBI): domain Eukaryota; kingdom Metazoa; phylum Mollusca; class Gastropoda; order Cycloneritida; family Neritidae; genus Theodoxus; species Theodoxus fluviatilis. The sequence continues at coordinate 98,269 of JAWQFJ010002393.1, forward strand.
TCCATCAAGGACTAGTTTCTTGTCGGTGAACTTGTTGTAAATGAGGCTGCTGATTTATGTCAATGAGGCTGCTGTTTTTTGTAAATGAGGCTGCTGTTTTGTGACGTCGTCGTTATGCGCACGGCAGTTTGTCATGCGTCACACAATGTAGGATCTTCCATCTTTGTTTCTGTTTCGTTGCTGCTTGTATTTATTTTTTATGGTGCGTAGATGACGGTAACTTCTTTTTCGAGCGAAGTCGAGGTGTTAGGTTGCTACTCTGTCAGGAATGCACTGGAAGAAGGGGCAGCCCTCGTTTGCAAATACTGCTGCTTGACACATTATGCCCCTGCTCCGCGGCAACAAGGCATGAAAGTGCCCACATAATTTTTGGGTCGCACCCGATAGAAAATTAAATTATGATTATCATTTTTATCATTATTCGTAAATGACGAGTTTGCTCGCACGCTAAAGTCTCTCTCGTTTCCCTGTGCTGTTCGTGCTTTGCACATCGCAGACGACAGCTAGCTGAAAATCACGTGACATTGCTGCTCCTCAGTATGCCCCGTATTCTTCTTTGTTCTTTCATTTGTTTATTCATTTTACATGGAGCCTGTTTTCTGCTACCATCACATATTGATGAATATTTTACAGAGTCACACAGAGCCTTTTCAACACGTAGCAAGCGAGCATGGATACCGGGACTGGTTTTTTGACGGTCGTTTACGCAATTACATTACCCTGAAAGGGTACATTGATCACAGACGAATAACCTACAACACTGATGAACCCGTCTCTTTCAAGACCAGGGTTTGGAGTAGGGGCTCTGCCTGTGGGCAACACTGCGAGGCGATTGGGTGCCGTGGTTCAATCCTCGCTCGGGATGATTGACGACTATCTATCTAATCTGTGTGAGCTATCATTTCTAACTATGTGTTCTTGTGTGTGTGTGTGTGTGTGTGTGTGTGTGTGTGTGTGTGTGTGTGTGTGCGTGCGTGTGTGTGTGTGTGTGTGTGTGTGTGTGTGTGTGTGTGTGTGTGTGTGTGATTTGAACTGATGCTGATCGGCGCATTCAAACTTGGACGTTGCCTGGCTGAGTCTTTACACTCTCTTCCAAACATCGTCGTTAGATTCATTCCACTGGGTCCGCCCCAAAGCAAACCTTGCTTGTTTTTGTTTCCCCCCCCCCCCCCCCCCCCCCCCCCCCCCAGTAACGCATAGAAAAGTTAGACATGTAGATGAAAGGCAGGTGATGCTCAGTGATGACAAATGCAACAAGGAGATTTCATCAGGAGCCCGTACGTTCAGCAAGAGAATAGGAAAGACAAGAATGGAAGAAGGTACCGCAGACTGGCGGGGGTTCCTACAGCCTGACGTCACACGTGGCCGTGCTCCATGCAATGAGGCGCGTTCTGCCGCGAGCCAGATCTAGCTGCAACCCGTTTGAGTGGGTAGGGGGGCTGGTCGTATAGTCTTACATCTTTGTAGAAACTTGATCTGTAGCAACTTTTTCTTCAGTACTCAGAGATTTAAGTCAATCTGCGGCTTATAAATCAATGGTCAAAAATGCATTTTAAGAAGAGTGGTACGTTAATTCTCTTTTAATGACAGAAAATGTTCTAACTTGTCTGATCTCTCGCAGTTTTGAAAAATGTTTATTTCCAAGGATGCCTTGTTCAATTGTGCATAATTTTGCACAAATTTATTTGATTAAAAACGTCTTACACCATGTTAAAAAGTACAATGTTTTCTT
>JAWQFJ010002393.1:105000-107500 GCA_034096865.1 Theodoxus fluviatilis
CATCTGTCGTACAGAATGTGTCGGACAGACAGATGGGGACCATGCAGTAACGGGACACAGGCGTCGAGATCGGGCTGGGGTGGGGGAAAAGTTGGGGGAGTGGGGTGGGGGTGGGGGTGGGGGGTTGCCTACTCTGTTTATTTGTAAAAGAAAACAAAGCTTGCACACCTGACGCCCCAAAACAGTCTGGACGGGCTCGTTGCCGCCATTCTGTGTTCAGTGCGCAAGGCGGGGGCAGGAGAGAAAGAAAAGGAAGGTTTGGGGTCACGTTGAGAGACTGGTTGATCGGAGGTGAAGACAAAAGGATGAGGTCAGCAGGACAACCGGGCACGCACCTGTTGTAAAACTGGCTGAATGAGGCCTGTGTACGCACTCCCCAGGGGGAGGGGGTGGGGTGTTTGTGTGACGCCACTCAACATGGCTGACAGCTGCAGTACAGAGAGACTCCTGGGATGAATGGCGCGATGCTGGAATAGAAGATTAGCCAGGTTGGAAACAGTGACATGTGCAAAGCACGCCACACCTACAACTCACTGTCTGCTGCCCGTAGTGGAACCACAGGATTCGAGCACAGGAGGCAAGTGGGATGGAACAGAGAGGTCAACATGAGCAAGACAGGAGAGATTCAGAGACAGGTTGGAAGCGAAGATGGAATGGGGTGGACTGAAGAGAGAGAAGGAGAGTTGAGGGTAGTGTGGGGGGTGGGGGGTGGGGGGGGGGGGGAGAGTACCGAATGTAGAGTAGATGGGGGTTGGCTGAGGATGGGGGAAGGGAGAGGAGCTAGAATGAAGCTCGTTATAGATCTCAATGGTTCTAGACGTCATGGCTACGGTAATCATCAAATAAGAAGACCTCCATAAACGAGCTTTGTAATTAAAACAACAACAAGAACAGCAAAGTACAGAGATCGATTTCCGAGCCAAAAATTTAACCTTTAATCCCCTATGTATGTATTTAGAAAAAAGTATAATTTTTGAACATGTACTATGCTGTTTTTAAGAAGAAAGTTTACTTATATGATATGTAGAGTTGCTTATGTTCATATTTGAGGACTGGTGTTACGCTCAACGAAAAGTGGTGTACAGAGTGTACTTCATCTACCGTATGTAACTGCTTAGATGGGCCCAAGCTCTACGTGTATCATGGTACAGAGTATCGGTGTATTGTAACTTGCCCTATGTACTGCAACATGAAGATTGAATTTGTCATGAAGATCATTCTCTTCTGTCTCTGAGCATTTATGTAAATTAGGAATTAGTTGTATATGTATGTCCTACTTTCCATATTACATGTGAGTAGAAAAGCTGACTGAGCAAATGCTCCGTTTCTTAGGAAATTCAGCACTGAATTTCCCGTAAGTGTAAGAGAGAAGAAAACTGTAGGCGATTACCAATTCATAACAAGTTGATGATTTATCAGCCTATCTTATTTCATTGCATGCAAAAAAATGTTCATCATTCCGTGGATTCCCTCAGATTAAAGATATACGAAATATGCAAGGGAACTGTACTGTTGACTTTTCCTAATGACTACTTCTGGGTTAAGAGTGGATTAACTCATGTAAGTATATCCTCCTCACCTTTGCCCACCCCATTCAAGAGGCAGATCGTAAATTAGGGATATGGAGGAACGAAGATATTACAGTCTCATTCATTCGGGAAATATTTGTCTTCCACCCACTCACTCATCCATTTCTTCCCCTGAAGGAGACAGAAGTCAGTCTGAATGATACGCCAAACCCCCACCCCCCATCGCCACTCCCACCATCCCTCCTCCACAAAAAAGTAACAACAAAGACAGCACATACGAAAATACACGTAAAACACAAAATGTCATCCATTAATGTATTTTGTTAATCAAGCTGTCGTGCAACTCTAACCCATTAATGATTTTTCCTTTTAGTCATAGAGGGAACGAAAAAAAAGTATTGCTAATTATATGTGTTCGTGTTTTTTTAATGAATCAACATTTTGTATATGTTCGGCTGACGCGAACCCAGTATGAGTGTTTGGATGTCACCCAATGAATATTCATGAAATGATCTAGTTGCCCTCCTCAGCACTGAAACGTGCGACAAAGCTGAAATGACCACAGCGAGATACTGTATCTAAATTACAGGTGCACAGTAGTGCTATTTGACACGTGCAGTGCGGCCTACGAACCGGAGCCGAGCGTCCGTATCGGCTTGTGCAGCGCGTACTGTGCTGTGCTAGATTGCACATCCACAAAACATGTGGTATGCGGAGCTATGAGTCAGTGCGACATCTCACAACTTATTCATGATGTGTGGTCTCGCCTTCCATGTTCATCCCGACACGCAACAACGGTCTTTTCAGGAGTGGGACTCACGCTAAAATCCGACCTTGCCAATGACAAATACTGAAGCCTTCCACTAAGCGACGGACATAAATAAATCATACTCGCCTCACTCAATCCGATCCTTTCGGTGCGTAGGCCTCCATCCCCCCGCCGCCCTTCTTTCTCTCATCCTACAATCGCC
>JAWQFJ010002393.1:110000-152500 GCA_034096865.1 Theodoxus fluviatilis
GTATTGACACCACGTCACTTTGCAGTAAAGTACATGTACAGTGTATCGACACCACGTCACTTTGCAGTAAAATACATGTACAGTGTATCGACACCACGTCACTTTGCAGTAAAATACATGTACAGTGTATCGACACCACGTCACTTTGCAGTAAGATACATGTACAGTGTATTGACACCACGTCACTTTGCAGTAAAATACATGTACAGTGTATTGACACCACGTCACTTTGCAGTAAGATACATGTACAGTGTATTGACACCACGCCACTTTGCAGTAAGATACATGTACAGTGTATTGACACCACGTCACTTTGCAGTAAAATACATGTACAGTGTATTGACACCACGTCACTTTGTAGTAAATTGTGGGGTGAGGACAGGTGTGGAAGTCTTCGCCATCGTTTTCACAAGAGATTAAAAACGTGTTGTGGAGAAGGTTCAAGCCTATCTGTGTTTGTGCCTCATTAAAATATACATCATCCATAGTTTCACATCTTCTTCTAATTGCGATGTCGTCTTGTAATTCGTCATACTGCGTCTAGTAAGCACCCGCGTGTCTTGTCGACCGTTTGAAATGCATGTTTGTCAAATGCTGCGCAGATTACCGTCCACATCCCCCAGTTCCATTCGGCATTCAGACTGCGATGAGCACGATAAAGCGGGGCACTTCAGAGAAATGTTGAGAATCCTTACATGTGCATAGAGAATGCACGGGTTCTTTGAAGGCGTTGTTGAGTATCTCGTTGTTGTCACTCGTCCATCTTATAGTGAGCTGCTTCGCTGCCATCTTTGTTCGTTTTGTACTATCCTATCAAACATAGATAACTGAATAGATAAATAAACAATCTGCCGCCATTTGGTTTCCACAGCACATCTCGTCTGGAATTTTCCCCGAAGTCTGCACTCTAATCGTCTTGTAACTCCCGAAGTCTGCACTCTAATCGTCTTGTAGCTCAGGATGCTTGATGTCACTGACCCTACGTTAGGCACAGTGCAACATCTTAGGATTTACCTCACCTGTCGCAACAAAACCTCACCTGTCTCCGCCCTTCTCTCCCCCCTCTCCCCCCTCTCCCCCTCCCTCCCCCCTCCCCTCCCCCACGCCTGAAGCCCCAGGCCAGGCGACGCTGATGCCGTAGCAGCTATGGCGCGTGCCTGACGCCTGGCGGGTAGCGGCTGTCGCGTGCCGGGTGGGTAGTAGAAGGGGTGGGGAGTAAATGGGGGTGGGGTGTTCGGGTGGGATGCAGTGTTTTGGGAAGATGAAAAGAAAGCTGAAGGAGGTGCGTCGGAGTTTCAAAGCGGGTGAAAGCGGGTCACCCTGGCGCGTGCCGCAAATTCGGGGTGGCTGGCGTACAGAACGGGGTGGTGAGTGGAGGGCGTGGAGAGAGAGGTTGTAAAACAGGCTGGGCAAATGGAGCCAGGAAAAAGGAAGGAGGTGTTAAGAAAGCGAAAGGTCATAACCCTTTGCCGTGGCGGGGGTCAAAGAGAGCAGGGGTAGAGAGTGTGTGGGATGGGGGGGGGGGAGATCGGGGTAGGAGGAGCGTGAAAAGAATACAGCGACGTACTTCGTCATTAAGTCACGTGCGAGGTGGCTGAGGCAAATGGTGGCGAACATTACTTTACGGGTGTTTGTAGAAAGGAATAGAAGGAAGAAACTTGATGATTTTTCGGGTGGATGGAAGGAAGAGTGGAGAAGAAAGAAGTCCGCCGCTAACGGGTGGATGATGGACCAGGAAGTGTCGGATTATGTCGGGTGTTAGATGAATGGGTGAAGGAAACAGCACAGAAAAAAGTCAAGCCTTGTGAACTGACTGAAGAGGAAGGAGTGAAAAAGCGCTAGGATTTTAGGAAAAGAATGGGTGGATGGAGTTTTATGGCCTATCAGCCTTTGTATGCTATTTAAGGCCATTAAGCACAAAAAGTCACTAGGGTAGTTTAAAGTAAATACAATTCAAGTCACAATATCCCGAGTTATTCGCCTCTTACGAATCGCGTAGGGAGACGCGGTGGGTCTATTCTGACCCCCATCCCACAGGAGGATTAGGAAGAGGAAATGATATTGAAAGAGTAGAAGGATCTGATGATTTCTCGTAGTGAAAACTCATAGTCATATGAAGGGAGACGAGAATGAAGGAGGAGGAGGAGGAGGAGGAGGAGGAGGAGGAGGAGGAGGAGGAGGAGGAGGAGGAGGAGGAGGAAGAAGAGGAGAAGGAGGAGGAGGAGGAGGAGGACGAGGAGGAGGAGGAGGGAGGAGGTGGGGGTTGAGGGTGCAAAGAGAGGCTTGGAATTAAGCTTTACGCCGTGGCTGATCTGACAGCTGGGCATCGGGTCTCTGTAAAAGTTATTTCTCTCGTCATCGACATTGTCATCGCTTTCATTGTCGTTGTCAGTGGTAACAGGTGAGCAGGATGCCGTCGATGGGACCGAAGTTGTGTTCGGCTCTTAAGAAAAAGTTGTGAACTTGTTTTACCAGTCTCTCAGTGAAGTAGTAGTTGTAGTTGTAGTTGTAGTGGTGGTGGTGGTGGTAGTAGTAGTAGGAGTAGTAGTAGTAGTAGTAGTAGTAGTAGTAGTAGTAGTCGTCATCGTCGTCTTCGTTGTCATCGTCGTAGTAGTAGTAGTAGTTATTGTTGTTGCTGCTGCTGCTGCAGTAGTAGTAGTAGTAGTAGGAGTAGCAGCAGCAGCAGCAGCAGCAGTAGTAGTAGTAGTAGTGCTAAAGGTGGTGATAGTAGTAGTAGTAGTAGTGGAAGTAGTAGTAGGAGCAGTAGTAGTAGTAGTAGTAGTAGTAGTAGTAGTAGCAGCAGCAGTGCTAAAGGTGGTGGTAGTAGTAGTAGTAGTGGAAGTAGTAGTAGTAGTAGTAGTAGTAGTAGTAATAGTAGTAACATTGCTAAAGGTGGTGGTAGTAGTAGTAGTAGTGGAAGTAGTAGTAGTAGTAGTAGTAGTAGTAGTAGTAGTAGTAGTAGTAGTAGTAGTAGCAGTGCTAAAGGTGGTGGTAGTAGTAGTAGTAGTGGAAGTAGTAGTAGTAGTAGTTGTAGAAGTAGTAGAAGTAGTAGTAGTAGAAGTAGTAGTAGGAGCAGTAGTAGTGGTAATAGCGGGAGCAGTCGCGCTAGAAGCAGTAGTTACTCTTGTCCTCCTCGTAAGCTTGCACCCAGGCTGGGGATAAATGTGCCAAAGTTTATCGTCACATCTTTCCAGCTCAGTTCGCCAGGTACCCGGTTTTACACTCGGGTGGGGAGAAGCACCTTGCTCGAGACGAGATTATGTAGGCCGCACAGTCTTGATTGCCGTGCTGACTCATCTCCGGCGACTGGAGATAAAGAGTGATGGTAAAACTATTTGTTTTACTTCACCAGCATCATTCATATCTGGGCCTTAGACTGCTACATTCTTAATTCCCCTGACCTCGGGCCCATTCAATCAAACTGATAAACTCTCATCACTCAGCCAGAGCCTCACACAGCCTACACTACAAGTCTGTCGTCTTTCCTCTATATGGCACCCGTGGAAAATCTGTCACACATTTCTCGAGACTTGGTCATGTGACGGATTGATCAAGCGGCCCAGTGATCCGGGGGTAAAGTGCATGTCGGTTTGAGATACAGAAGTGGGTGATAGGTCGCCCCATAAAGCCATCGCTTTACCTCATACCTTTACCTCATACCTTTACCTCATACCTTTACCTCATACCTTTACCTCATACCTTTACCTCATACCTTTACCTCATACCTTTACCTCATACCTTTACCTCATACCTTTACCTCATACCTTTACCTCATACCTTTACCTCATACCTTTACTTCATACCTTTACCTCATACCTTTACCTCATACCTTTACCTCATACCTTTACCTCATACCTTTACCTCATACCTTTACCTCATACCTTTACCTCATACCTTTACCTCATACCTTTACCTCATACCTTTACCGCATACCTTTACCTCATACCTTTACCTCATACCTTTACCGCATACCTTTACCTCATACCTTTACCTCATACCTTTACCGCATACCTTTACCTCATACCTTTACCTCATACCTTTACCTCATACCTTTACCTCATACCTTTACCTCATACCTTTACCGCATACCTTTACCTCATACCTTTACCTCATACCTTTACCGCATACCTTTACCTCATACCTTTACATCATACCTTTACCTCATACCTTTACCTCATACCTTTACCTCATACCTTTACCTCATACCTTTACCTCATACCTTTACCTCATACCTTTACCTCATACCTTTACCGCATACATTCGTACATTCCGCCCTTGTCTGACACTGGAAGCCGTCTCTTCGGACGCTTTCTTCCGCTCTCAAGATAAAACTCGGGTCACTCTGACCTTGCATCCTCGTTCCCGCCTTTTTGTTTCCAAATCACTTTTGTCTTTCTATTTTGGGATTCCTGAAGGAAAGCCAGGACTGCAGGCCTTGTGCTAGGGAAAGCCATGGAAACAACCAGTCATTCACGCTCCACTGAGCATACCGACGCTCTTGGATTATGTATGAATGCGTGGGGTGTAGAAATACCTAATTAGGAACTAGACATCTGGTGTGCTGATGTCTCGACATCTCCCTCCCTCTCTCTCTCTCTCTGTTTCTCTCTCTCTCTCTCTCTCTCTCTCTCTCTCTCTCTCTCCCTTTCTCTCTCTCTCTCTCTTTCTCTCTCTCTCTCTCTCTCTCTCTCTCTCTCTCTCTCTCTCTCTCTCACACACACACACACACACACACACACACACACACACAAACACACACGCACACACGCACAAACACACACACACAAATGCACACGTACACACATCCGCACGCACACACACACACGCACACACACACACACACACACACGCACACACACTCACACACAATCACACCTTTTTTTCATCCTGTGTGTTTCGGAAGAAAGATTTCATACTCTTACTCTTATAGCATCTAGTGATTTATTGTCACTGGTCTTGCAGAACCTGCAAAGGTTGATAGATTGTAAAAACTCATTATTCATTAATTCATTTAATAATTCATTTATTAATTCTGAGAGCTCAGTGAAGCCATGCTTACGTCAGCTCCGCCAGTTTTGGCAGTTAAGGCAAGACACTACTAGGAAGCATGATATTTTTTTAATATGTTTTTTGAAATTGTTTTGTTTCATTAGCATGAAAGAACTCATAACAGTAAATCAAAACATCAAAGTTTGACAGAAATTAGAATTATGGGTTATCCAAAATGGCCGCCTAACATGCAAAAATATGCAAATTTCTGTATCTTTTCAAATTTCTGTAACTTCTTAACTACTTGATATTTTTTGAAAATTCTTTATGCATTAAAATTGTACACTCTTTATCTTCAAATGTACAGAATATTATGTTTGTAATGCAAAAAATAAAAAAAATGTACTTATTGCTTCCACATCAATATCCGAATTGCAGATAAAGTAGGTTCAACATCAAAGAAAAAAATCATATCTGGGCAAATAATCAGTTCACAGCAAAAAATGTCTGTCAGTTTATAAATTATTATACATGTAACAAACCTGCAAAATTACAAGTCACCATCATCATCCTGTGATGAGTTTTAGTAATTAAATACAACGTTATGCCAGACGCCGGTCTACCAGCTGCTGTAGAAGCGTCGTTATCGTCCTTGCTCGTGACTCAAGAACTTTCAATGTGCAAAGTCGTTGGCGAACCTGGATGGATGGATGGATGGATGGATGGATGGATGGATGGATGGATGGATGGAGTTTTACGGCCTATCAACCTTTGTAGGCTATGTTAGGCCATTAAGCTCGAAAATCACTCGAAAAGTTGAGAGTAAACGCAAATCAGGTCACGGTGTCCCTAGTTATTCGCCTCCTACGAATTGCGTAGGGAGACGCTGTGTGTGCTGTCTTCCTAGTTGCCTGCTTCCTACATTCGGCGTGTTGGTGCAGACTTACAGAATTTGTTGATTAACGTTGAAACCAAGAGTCAGTCAATAAGGTTCCAAATTAATAGCAGATTTATTTTACCATTATGTTATAGTCCACAATTGTTTAAATTTATCAAATGTCCACAAAAAAATAACAGAGTGAACAGACGAAAAGGTTGACGAAGAGGATCGATCGGTTCCAAATGCAGTTGAATAGTTCAAGTTTCAGAATACTGTTGGTTTCGTGGAGGTTAATACAAAATTATGAGGCGAACATTTGTTTCAGCTATAGTAGAGGTGAAGATTTCTGAGTTTCTTGACGTGGCTAATGTTCTCTCAACTCAATCCGTGACATCAATAGTGGCCGCTCAAGAAGAAACAACCGCAGAAGAACAGCAACATGCACGTGCAGAAGGTAGTCCATGAAGCACACAAATATGGCATCTAAATTAGCTAGTGGCGTAGAAAATTAGAGTTACAAGAACTCTTAGAATTACAATTTACTTCCCTTACTTCACACTGTGAGGCCTAACTACTCTAAGAAATGAATCGCTCCCTCCTGCCTGTGGCCGAACCAGAGACACTATATATAATGGACTGCTGACTTGACCTCTCAGTGTATAGTCTAAATATAGTCGCAGTGCTGTCTGCCCAGCTCCGCCTTCCCAACAGCAACGATCATTTCCGGTTTCCGAGTTTACAGAATGGAGCAGCTAATCGAGGAGATACTTGAGCTAAGTATGCAGCATTTACTGAAAATAAGTAGTTGAAAAGAAAGAATGAACATTGAAATAGTATATTATACATAACTGTCAATCTATTCCTACATTAGCTCGGACAGTGTAGATGAGTGTAACATTTATGACCGTGATTTTACACGAGAGACAAAGAGCGAGTCGACGCTTCATGAAGTCAGTTGACAATGATGTTATGAATCAGAAAATATTTTTTAATAAGTAGGATGGTGTTGCAAGTCAGAGACACTGCTGCTAAACGTTTCTTAAACGTATGTGAAATGCTGAGCACCATTGCACTCCACTTGTCTTCTACATAGCGGCATAGCAGTCAGTACATGTGAGAACATACGTCGTCTGCTGTCTGACGCGCGCATACCGCCACTGGCGCTAACCCGCGATGACTCGCAAAGGGAGGATCTGCTCGCTCCCATTCAGGATCGTTGTGTTATTATTCTGTGGAACGACAGCCCTCTATTTCGGCCTGTGTAGGCTCCACATCCAACAATTGCACAGTTATTTCCTGACATGTTGTGTCAAAACCCTCTTAATCCCACAGACGCTGGATATATAGCTGGAATGGTTCCACTGTGCTGTTAAGCAGACGCTACGTCAAAGAACACACTTCATATTCAACGAATTGTCAGTCCAACTTCAACCTCTGACTCTACAATCCGCAAATTACATCATGTTTTTGCACAAATGAATTCAGATAGAGATGATAAAGCATAGTACAAGAAATAACCATTACATTCTATTGCTGTGTGGACAATGGAACCTGCCCAGACTTAGACCGGAAGAGAGCAGTGCTTCTGCCCTGGTTGTCTGCGCGAGACGGCACTGGCAGACGCGTTTCGCCCAGACAGCTATCCAGTTACTATAGTATCTCTGGCCGAACACTTCAGTCTCTCGAGCCACGCCACCTCTGACATGCTCGTCAGTGTGATGATAGCTGGACTCACGGACCTACAGCGACGCAAAGTGGCTGAGCTCACACTCACTCCAAAATTCCGAACCCACGAGAACGGCCTCAAAAAAGACATGAAACTCTTGTCACTGCCGATGAAGCTGTCCCCGCACGTACTTTTAGTGCTGACCCTGCCGTGGCCGCTCCCTTCCTGTGCCGTTTGTGCAAAACTCCCTTTTGGCCTCCCTCCCTGAACTTTCCTCTCTAAATAAATGGCGTGAACGGACAAAAAGAAACAAAGGAAGGATAGTGAAGCAATTATTCATACAACAATTAATCTCTAAAGAATCCTTTCTTTCCTTCTTTCCTGCCACTAGCACAGGGGCAGGAACACGGTGGGTCAATTCTTACCCAGAACCCACAGGGGGATGGCGTACCTGGAACTAGCAGCTTTGTTGTGCTACGGTTCAGGCAGCGCGACGGTCAGCCATTTCTCGCAAGCAGTAACATCCAAGGAACATGGCGACGTAAGCCTCCATCCCGGCAGCGACGGGACCAACGGCGGGCGGAAATTCGGCGAGCCAGCCGTGAGCAAATTATGTTTCCAACTGTTGCATTTGAAAACGCTATTGTTCAAGCTGCCGCGAAATCTGCCTTTGGTCATGATGATGCACAGAATGCATCGCTAAGGCCCGTCGCACACTAGGCGTCCATTTGTGACGCAAGCTGCTTGCGTCCTACGGCGCTTGGCCGCTAGCTGTGAGCCGCTTGCGTCCTCATCTCGCACACTCGCAGCTTGACGCGAGCGGCACTTGCCATATTTGGAAAGTACATTATGCAGCATTTATAATCTGGTCAAACAAAATGGTCAGTAATTGAATAAATGCTGAGTGTATTTTTTGGACTGCCTGCGATTCATAATATATAAATCAGAGTAGGAGTGACACTGGACATAACAAAAAACATACAAGCTAAACACAATGCATTATTCTTGTGATTGTTTTAATATTTTATGCAGATCAGTATGACCAGTTGTAAAAAAATTGTAGAGGTTTTCTTGCCTGCCCTTGCAAACGTCCAAGCGTCTAGGCGCTCGGAAATAGAGACGACCCTTCTTCCAAGCGCCTGACGCTTGGACGCAAGCGGCTGGGCGCGCGCAGCCGAATCAGCCGGCGGCTACCCTCGCACACTGTACTGCGCGTTCAAAATACGCCAGCTGCTTGGCTGCTTGGCTGCTTGGACGCCTAGTGTGCGACGGGCCTAATTAACACATCAGACAGCGGCGGCGGCCGTGACCTCTGACCTCTGGCGAGCAGGCTGGTTTGGCCGCTGTTTATTCCTGTACTGCATCTGCGCCTGATCACCAACGCAGCACCGCCAGTGAAACCAATGAAAGATAAAGGTGCTCTTTTTTATATTGCGACTTTTTTTCACTCATTGATGGCTGTTCGAACCGCGCACATTTACCCCCTGGTCATCGGGCTACCTCTTTGTATCATTCCAACACCATCTCAACTCCCTGGGGAGCGTGCAACCAGGCTGCGGATGAATGCGCCAAAGTCATCTCTCACACTCTTCCAGCTCAGCCCTCACAGGTACCCGTTTTACTCCTGAGTGGGGAGAAGCAATGTGAGTAAAGCACCTCATCAAGGATGTAGCTTCGAACGCCGCACCCGCTAGCCGCAAGCGACTGCAGGTCAAGCGCACTGACCATTCGGCCACGGAGCCGATGATCCGACACCATCGCCTTCAGCTCAAGAAGAACTGACTGTCGAGTATTGCGAGGACGTCATCAATCAATCGGGTGATGAAGTCGATGACTGACAGAACGACAGAATGCAGTCCAAACAGTGCAGAGGTGCGAGAGAAAATTCCTGCTGCCCCTGCTCCACAAGCTCATTCTAGTCCACTGGAGACTTCGCCTGCCGGCGAAAAAGTCTCTAGCACAGTTCATATCACGTGATGAAAGGATTCCGTCCGGAATATGCATGAGGAGGTCACACGAGAGGCTTGTGGGATAGCCGATCTGCTCCCTAGCCCAGACATACGCCGTTAAAGCAGTTCTAAGACTATTTCGCACAAAACTCATAACTTACTCTTGTTGAGGCAATAAACAAGCGTTTATTCCATAAAATAAAATGTTTGTGTTGAAATGGAAACAAGTTTTGACATTTGAATGATTTCTGTAAAAAGTGGAGAGATAAAAATCAGAACGAACTATTTTTGGCGCAATGCTGTAATGCGAAGGGTCAAGTCTATTACTCATTCATTGCGAACTGTGCCAGAGTCACGTGACTCGGGTTCATAGAATGGTTGGGAAATAAAGAGAGCTTGCGCCCCAGGGAGAAAAACTCCGCCATGGCAGTGGAAGGGCATGAGAGGGGGGGATGGATATAAATCGGACCTTTATGGATCGTCGTGGGAAATAGTTTATGACTGCAGTTTTAAACAGTTTTCAATATTTCAATACAACTGTTGTCTCAGATTTGGCTGTGGGCGGTGCGATGCGAGAGGTTCATTGTGAACTGTGCAGTGATTTTCCCAACAAGCCTCATGAAAGACCGCACTGGTTCATTGCACAGGCACAACTTGAACTAATAGGAAATAATCATCAGCCAACATAGAACAGCTAACAATCCCTTTTCAAACTCAAAACAGGCGCGATAACATGCAACACTCGATACCACAACATGCAACAAGCTCGGGCAAAGCGATTCAAGTTTCAGGTTACTCGTTAATCTTGACTTCCTCGACAGCGCTTGTGTGAGAGTCATCTCACTACATTCCCAGGGGGCGCTGGCAATCACAACATCTCGCCTTCTCTCGCCCCGCCACCGAGACCTGGATCTGTCACCGCTACCCATCGTCCTCAGGGAGATATCCGGTCTCTCGAATTTATTGGAGTTACTTGCCCCTTCTGTCACTCGCTCACAGCGAGCGCGAGAGAGATGTAGAGAAACGGTGAATAACCACTGGGCACGAGTCTGCAGCGACCCAATGTGCTAATTCTGTGGTGATCGCATGACAGGGAGTGTGGATTTGTGGAGTGACGTCATAGACATATTATTGGGATTGTGACAACACTGAAGATTAGCGCGACTGAGAACCTGTGTTGTGACCTGTTCATGTTAAACATGACGTCATTCTCTCTCCCTCCCCCCACCTCTCTCTCTCTCTCTCTCTCTCTCTCTCTCTCTCTCTCTCTCACATACACACACACACACACACACACACACACACACACACACACACACACACACACACACACACACACTCACACACACCAACATCCACATACATAGAAACGCACACACATGCACGCACGCATAGGGCGGTCACTTGCTGAAGAAGTGAAAAGTTCTGGGTCGATGCCAGCACAAGGACAGCGTGTGCTGTCTAGACTGTTCTGCCATCCCTGTCCACGTGACTTGACGTCAGAGCAAAGCATTGCTTGCTTCCTCAGCATTTTTGCACAAGATCGCTCCCAGTTTGGGGCAGTGTCGTTGTAGTGAACTTTCAACATTTAAAAAAAAACAAATCCCAAACGAAAGAAAGCTTGTTTATAGCACATGTAATTGATTTGAGCCATTATTAAACAAATATAAAGTAAACAAAACAGCACATATCCAGCTGACCTAATTTACTGGGCGCAAACTCGAAAACTGTACCAGCTACTTCAGCTTGGTGTGTATCGCACATTCATATATTTCCCAGCATTCCTTCATTTCCACCGTACCTCCATCCCGATCCTCTGCCTTCTCTTAGCCACCCTCTCACTCTTACTTAGCCACACTCTCACTCTTACTTAGCCACCTTCTCACTCTTACTTAGCCACCCTCTTACTCTTACCTAGCCACACTCTCACTCTTACTTAGCCACTCTCTCACTCTTACTTAGCCACCCTCTCACTCTTACTTAGCCACCCTCTCACTCTTACTTAGCCACCCTCTCACTCTTACTTATCCACCCTCTCACTCTTACTTAGCCACCCTCTCACTCTTACTTAGCCACCCTCTCACTCTTACTTAGCCACTCTCTCACTCTTAATTAGCCACCCTCTCACTCTTACTTAGCCACCCTCTCACTCTTACTTATCCACCCTCTCACTCTTACTTAGCCACCCTCTCACTCTTACTTAGCCACCCTCTCACTCTTACTTAGCCACTCTCTCATTCTTACTTAGCCACCTTCTCACTCTTACTTAGCCTCTCACTCTTACTTAGATGTGCACCCTCTCACTCTTACTTAGCCACCCTCTCACTCTTACTTAGCCACTCTTTCACTCTTACTTAGCCACCCTCTCACTCTTACTTAGCCACCCTCTCACTCTTACTTAGCCACCCTCTCACTCTTACTTAGCCACCCTCTCACTCTTACTTAGCCACCCTCTCACTCTTAATTAGCCACCCTCTCACACTTACTTAGCTGTGCACCCTCTCACTCTTACTTAGCCACCCTCTCACTCTTACTTAGCCACCCTCTCACTCTTACTTAGCCACCCTCTCACTCTTACTTAGCCACCCTCTCACTCTTACTTAGCCACCCTCTCATTCTTAATTAGCCACCCTCTCACTCGTACTTAGCCACCCTCTCACTCTTACTTAGACACCCTCTCACTCTTACTTAGCCGCCCTCTTACACTTACTTAGCTGTGCACCCTCTCACTATTACTTAGCCACCCTCTCACTCTTACTTAGCCACCCTCTCACTCTTACTTAGCCACCCTCTCACTCTTACTTAGCCACCCTCTCACTCTTACTTAGCCACCCTCTCACTCTTACTTAGCCACCCTCTCACTCTTACTTAGCCACCCTCTCACTCTTACTTAGCCACCCTCTCACTCTTACTTAGCCACCCTCTCACTCTTACTTATCCACCCTCTCACTCTTACTTAGCCACCTTCTCACTCTTACTTAGCCACCCTCTCACTCTTACTTATCCACCCTCTCACTCTTACTTAGCCACCCTCTCACTCTTACTTAGCCACCCTCTCACTCTTACTTAGCCACCCTCTCACTCTTACTTAGCCACCCTCTCACTCCTACAACCATTCCTACAAACTGCTTCGTTAAATAGATTGAGGCATTGAAGCAAAAGCACCGTTGGCTGTGTTAAGCTTATAGACTCGTTGCACCCACAGTGAAACGAAATCGCGTAAACTTGGGTAGGTTGTGTTTTAAAGACAGGGTGGCTTGAACGCTATGTTGGGTCGTAATGACCTTATGCTGTCCCTGTACTCCAGTGGTTCAGTGGTTAGGACGCTCGCTTCGCGGCCAGCTGGTGCAGTGTTGCATTCCTGGGCAAGGTGCATAACCAGCATTGCCTCTCCTACCCAGGAGTAAAACCGGGTACTGGGCGCTGCGCAGTGGCGGCCGGGAAAGAAAGCCCCTACAAAGAGATCTCATGCATTTGAGCAAGAAAAGAAATTAATAAGAATAAAAATAATGAAATAATAAAATAACAAATAATAACTATTATTATTGTTATTATTATTATTGTTGTTATTATTATTATAATTACAGCCTCTATTGCTGCTTGGGTGCATTCCTGGCGTGGAGCCCGACAGTCCAGCCAAAGTTTGTAGATGGCGATGAGAGGCTTCGAACTGCTAGGCCGACTATTGTACCCTGCAGTTTTAGATTCCCATGCTCCCTCCTCTCTGGCAGGGGCGGATCAGTTCATTTTTGGGGGGGGGGGGGGGGGGTTCCAAACTTTTTTTTAGGAGGGGGGGGGGGGGTCCGGGGGCATGCTCCCCCGGACAATTTTGAAAACGAGGATGCAAAATGATGCATTCTGGTGCATTCTGATGATGATCATTGCCAGTTTCAGGCAGCAGATTTTGTTACTGAAGAATACCCCCAAAATTGACACTCAAAGCAAAACTTTTTTTTTGGCGGGGGGGGGGGGGGGGGGGGGGGGGGGGAGTTGTTCCGGAAACACCAGAAACCCTCGTCCGCCCCTGCCTGGGAAACATTAACATGCAAAGAATAATTCTGCAATGTCTTGGTTCATCCTCTACATCGAGGCTGTCTCTCTACGACTGGCTGACTAGCAAGACAAGGTCCCCAGGTCTGAGGATGATGGTGGATTGAGTTTTACGACCTATCAACCTTTATAGGCTATGTGAGGCTACTGATCACGAATACCTCTATAGACGGCTGGAGCAAGAGAGAGTCAAATCACGAACTGCGTGGGGAAACTCGGCTGGTCTACTCTCCCCCCCAACCCACAGGCTGAGCCCCCAGGTCACATGACTTGCCCACGTCGTCTGTAACGTGAAGAAGCAGCACACCCCGACCTCCACAGACCTGATGCCGTGTGGTGCAGTTCGCGCTTGACGTGCCCCGGGGCAGACTTTTCTACTCAACAACAACAAGGCAGCACTTTCCCCAACAGCCTGGCCTGTCTCGGTTTCCATGGCAACGGACCTTGCGTGAGTTGTCTGCCCCCGAAACTCAAGCACGACGAGGTGCCGCTTGCCGCGGGCCCCGACCCCAGTGAAATTAATTTGCTTCCTAATGAAGCCCTGGGCCCGCACGGCTCGACCTGATTGAGGATGCCTCAAAGAGCGCCGCTAATCAAGTCTGTCTCAGGTCGATAGGCCCCATTGCTCGCGTTCCGAGACTCTAACTCAAGACAAGCGGAAGACGTCCTACTAGAGACGGGGCACGTGCTGTCGGCCTATAACCGACTTGTTTCTGTGCCTTGCCTGTTGTGGCACGTGCCGTTCTCTGCGCTGTGATTGGCTGTTGTGGTGCGAGGGCTGCCTTGCAAGCCACGCCCCCATTTTCTCTTCCTTCCACCACTGGCTGTTGTTCCAGCTTGTTTCCTGGGTAATGGTGTAAACAGTGCTTCTTTATGGCGCACTGGTGTACATTTTGTAACTAGAATAATGTTCGTGTAGATCTGTATTCTGCTGATAGTCTTTTTGGGATGTGATTACGCTGCCCTTCAAAAGCAATCTCTCTCTCTCTCTCTCTCTCTCTCTCTCTCTCTCTCTCTCTCTCTCTCTCTCTCTCTCTCACGCAACTCTACAACTCCACTCATCCCAGTCAAATCCAACCTCTTCTATCTGCAAGTGAACTTTGTATTTCTGATGTGAAACAGTGGATGACCCAGAACAAACTCAAACTTAATGATTCAAAGACCGAAGCTCTCCTGGTTGGCGGTAGAGGCGAATTCGCTCAGGCCCTGAAACTAACCATAGGTCAGAGTGAGATAGAATTCTCAAACTCTGTTAGAAACTTAGGTGTCATGTTCGATGATGATCTTTCTATGAGAGTACATGTGAACAAAGTTTGCCAGTTAGCTTACTACGAGTTAAGGAAAATTAGCACTATTCGTCACTATCTTTCACAACAGGCCACTCAAACCCTTGTCACTTCCCTTGTTCTGTCCCGTCTTGATTATGGAAATTCTCTTCTTGTCGGCATTCCTGACACTCTGCTAAACAAACTGCAAAAAGTCCAAAACACTGCTGTTAGATTAGTTTTTAGATGTCCCAAAAGAACTCCCACATCCAAACTCCTTCGTGCACTGCATTGGCTCCCCGTCGCTCAGAGAATAGAGTATAAGCTAGCCACTATGTGTTTCAACTTCTTCAATCAAACTGCACACACGCACTCAAAGAAATTCTCACTGTCTACACCCCCGCTAGAAATAACCGTTCAGCTGCAAACACCAAAACGTTAAATGTCCCCCGTCGCAAAAAGAAAACCCAAGGACAGCGAGCTTTTTCTTACATCGGCCCTGTAACGTGGAATAGCCTACCTTTCCCTGTCCGTCACTCTGATTCCATGTTCCAGTTCAAAACCTCCCTCAAGACACACCTGTTTTGGTCAGTCTTTCCTGACGAGCAGTGAAGTGCTTCACAAGGCGCCTCTTTTATGTTTCGTGTTTTGTTTATTGTCTGCTATTTAATTAATTGTATTGTATTTGATTTTTCTTTTATTTCAACTGTACAGTGTGCGAGTGTTAGAATGCTTTGTATGAGTGTGGGGAAAAAAATTGTAAACGCCAAGAGCTTGCCTATTAGGGAAGGTATGTACGTACAAATAGTCTGTATTATTACTATTATTATTATTCTCTCTCTCTCTCTCTCTCTCTCTCTCTCTCTCTCTCTCTCTCTCTCTCTCTCTCTCTCTCTCTCTCTCTCTCTTCCTCCCTCCCTTCAATCTTTATGTGTATGGAAAATCTATAATAGGGGTAAATCATAGGAAAACTTAGAGTGAACTAGGTATGCACGATATTGTGACTCTAATGCGGAAGTTCACTAATGATTGTATTTATGTACTAGGTTCATACAGAATAACTTTGGACAAGAGGGGGCAGATGGTGGGAGTGGGGGATGGGGGGGTGGGAAGGTGGAGGGGGTGGGGTTGGGGTGGGGTGGGGGGGTGTCCAACAGAGTTAAGATAGAATGCGGTAATCGATAGATTTAAGTACGTACAGACTAAATACGGGAATGGAATATGCAAGTCGACAGACAGAACTATAACAGGCGTATGCTAGGTATGAAATAGAGAGTTTAAACTGATAGATAAAAGGTGGTCCAAAATGGAGAAGGGGTTTGGAATATGACAACCTATAGATTAAAGGTAGATAGGCAAGAACGCGATGTAGGTGTAGGATTTGTATATTATGTAGATCGACAGGAAAAAAAGATATGTGTTTAATTGGCACAAACAGTACGCATAAACACATTAATCGCAAACAAGGATGGATAATGGGCAAGGGTGGCTAAAAATGTGGGTTCGTATAGACTTGGTACAAACAAGGACAGGTGTGGGAGTGGATTAGATATATACATGGGTAGCCATCAACAGATGTAGGTATGGACTTTGAATAAAGATAGATATTTATTGGTATGTGAAGGTAGAGACTAGGTATTAACATGGGCAGCTATCGACAGGAGTGTGCAGAAATTGGGTATAAACGCGAGTAGCTAAGGAGAGGTGTAAGTATTGACTAGAGGTAAACGTGGGTAGTCATCAACAAGTAAAAGTACAGATTAGGTATAACCATGGGAACCCATTGGCAGTGGAATACACTAAGTGTCATCACAGGTAGCTAAGGCCAGGTGAAGGTAAAGAAAACGTATGCACAAGGGTAGCTTTCGACAGGTATAGCTAGAGACCAGGAATAAACACGGGTGGCTAACTAAAAGGTGCAATTACAGACTAGGTATAAACACGGGTGGCTACCAAAAAGGTGCAATTACAGACTAGGTATAAACACGGGTGGCTACCAAAAAGGTGTAGATACAGACTAGGTCCTTCGGATGAGACCTTAATAAACCGAGGTCTAGTGTGTGATACGCATTCACAACATCAAAATCACGCACTATAAAGATCCTGACGCTCATGTCCTCGACGGGTGGGTGTCGGCCACAGTAAAAACACCCAGCACGCACAATTTCTCCTCTGTGGAAAACAGTGTGCCAGCGCCCTTGGCAGCAGGACACTGGTCTCATTGACTTGAGACACTACACACTGAGAGGCAGCCTCGACATCAGCTGAAGCGCTTTGAGTCTCACTGAGTGGGAGTATCGTGCGGTATAAGAGTGATTTATAATAATAATCCACACGGGTGGCTACCAAAAAGGTGTAGATACAGACTAGGTATCCACACGGGTGGCTACCAAAAAGGTGCAGATACAGACTAGGTATCAACACGGGTGGCTACCAAAAATGTGCAGATACAGACTAGGTATCAACACGGGTGGCTAACAGAAGGTGTAGATACAGACTAGGTATCAACACGGGTGGCTACCAAAAAGGTGTAGATACAGACTAGGTATCAACAGGGGTGGCTACCAAAAAGGTGCAGATACAGACTAGGTATCAACACGGGTGGCTACCAAAAAGGTGCAGATACAGACTAGGTATCAACACGGGTGGCTACCAAAAAGGTGTAGATACAGACTAGGTATCCACACGGGTGGCTACCAAAAAGGTGCAGATACAGACTAGGTATCCACACGGGTGGCTACCAAAAAGGTGTAGATACAGACTAGGCATCAACACGGGTGGCTAACAGAAGGTGCAGATACAGACTAGGCATCAACACGGGTGGCTAACAGAAGGTGCAGATACAGACTAGGTATCAACACGGGTGGCTACCAAAAAGGTGTAGATACAGACTAGGCATCAACACGGGTGGCTAACAGAAGGTGTAGATACAGACTAGGTATCCACACGGGTGGCTACCAAAAAGGTGCAATTACAGACTAGGCATCAACACGGGTGGCTACCAAAAAGGTGTAGATACAGACTAGGTATCCACACGGGTGGCTACCAAAAAGGTGTAGATACAGACTAGGTATCAACACGGGTGGCTACCAAAAAGGTGTAGATACAGACTAGGCATCAACACGGGTGGCTAACAGAAGGTGCAGATACAGACTAGGTATCAACACGGGTGGCTACCAAAAAGGTGTAGATACAGACTAGGCATCAACACGGGTGGCTAACAGAAGGTGTAGATACAGACTAGGTATCCACACGGGTGGCTACCAAAAAGGTGCAATTACAGACTAGGCATCAACACGGGTGGCTACCAAAAAGGTGTAGATACAGACTAGGTATCAACACGGGTGGCTACCAAAAAGGTGTAGATACAGACTAGGTATCAACACGGGTGGCTACCAAAAAGGTGTAGATACAGACTAGGCATCAACACGGGTGGCTAACAGAAGGTGTAGATACAGACTAGGTATCCACACGGGTGGCTACCAAAAAGGTGCAATTACAGACTAGGCATCAAAACGGGTGGCTACCAAAAAGGTGTAGATACAGACTAGGTATAAACACGGGTGGCTACCAAAAAGGTGCAGATACAGACTAGGCATCAACACGGGTGGCTAACAGAAGGTGCAGATACAGACTAGGTATCAACACGGGTGGCTATGGACAGGTGTTGTGGACAGTCAATCACGTGGGACTGTGGAAGGTGAGAGTGCTACCCAGCATGCATGTGTGTGTTCTCCAACTGTCATGGCGTCTTCCTGGCTGCTGATGGAAGTGTGGCAATATGGCGGCATGCTCCACTGACTGCCTTCCGGCTTGCTTTGTCCGCGGACTTGGCCCTCGCGTGCCCACCCTCATAACCCGCGTGCCCACCCTCATAACCCGCGTGCCCACCCTCATAAACCGCGGCACCTTTGGAGGGGAAAGGCAATCAAGACTCTAGCAAGGCTGGCAAGGATAGGGGCGGCCAGCGGAGTGCAGCTTTGTTGTTGTGCTCCAGTCTTAGCATCTCGCTTGTAGTGCTTTAAGTAAAGGAAGACTTTCTATGTGGGAGAGAGAGCATCTCAGCTACTACGTTGCTCAGCCTACGTAGCTGGCAAAGACTAGGCCGGTGTCAACATGAGCCAAACGTTTGACTGCCTTTACATCTGTTTCAATCGTGTTGAGACATGTTGACACGGGTCCACTCCTCGCAAGATCTGACAAGGTTCCTGCAATGCAGTCAGTTCATGCATAAAACTCCAACCGTTGACCACCTGGATCCGGTGCTGTGATTGCCACCAGGTGGCTACAGTGACTGAAACTAATGGACTCCAAAAGTGTTTCTAATGAAATCAAGAACATTGCCGCTCAAGAGAAATTGCTAGATTGAACAATGACAATTGTTGACGATATCATTTTCGAAATACTATACAGCAGTTTTCAAAACACAAACTTTACATGTGTATATACTGGAATGATTTATCTTGATGTTTTATCTAACAGTCCTGCCCAGTATACAAACATGTCCTCCGCCATACAGACATAAGCATGCACACGAGCGCGTACACACGTGCACACATATAAACAGACATACACACACACGGAAAGCCGCACATAAACACACACACGCGCGCGCGCGCGCGCGGACGGACGGACCAAGAATTTGCATCGAAAGCATTCAAGGACGACAGGTGTTTTCATCTTTGGACACAACGTTGCGAGTTCGTTTGGGCAATGGAGGCAGTCGTCTGTGACGTCATAGTTGCCAAGGTGACGTGAACGCTGCCGGCGCACACTTCCCGTTGTGCGCGTGCAGCTCGTGCCCGACGTGTCGTGCACGTGCACAGGTCACGTGCAGCTCGCACTAGGCGCGTCCACGTAGAGTTGGACAATGGTGCGAGTGCCGAGGCCCCCCAGGGTGCCGGGCGTGAATGCCAGGATTAGAGCATTAGCGGATTCCCACCACTCCGTCTCAAGCACGCTGGTCTGGCCAGATGGAGACGCCATGAATGTCGCGATCAGAAAACGATTGCTCCCGCCGCACGGCGCCTTTGTAAGGCGATAGAATCCGCCACGCGGCAGTGCTTGTAAATCGGCCCCACTTGAGGGGCTCGTTTGTGGGCTGCTCCAGCATTGCCTGCTCACTCGCCAGGGTGTTGTAGGCGGACGGAAACTGTTCAGGTAATGGTTGCTCCATTACAGGTTATGGAAGCAGCATCTAATGGGGCGGCAGGGCAGATCGGAAGTTGCCATTTTCCCCTCGATAGTCCGCCTTGTTCATCGTAGCTGTAAGGTGCTGGAATTACGAATGGAGTAAAAAGAACACACACACACACACACACACACACACACACACACACACACACACACACACACACACACACACACACACACACACACACATCTGCCTCAGATTTATTCACAGTCCATCCAGATGCAACACAGTACAACACAACACAACACAATACAATGCATTACACTAAACACAACACAATGTAATGCAATACAACATGATGAAATGCAATGCAACACAACTCAACATAATACTATAGATTACAATTCAATATGGTAACTTATAAGCTCGAGCATCTTTCTGATTTCACTTTGCGCGCGTCATTTTGATTAAACATGAAAATATCTGGCATATAATTTCATCTTGCGCTCATCAGAAAGAGCTTAATGTAACCCTTCAAAAACGTCTTATTTGAGAATCAAAAGTCGAAAACTCTAAACCATAAGAAATCTTATTACAAAAGTATTACTCTTTCATACATATTTCGTTTGTTCGATTTCACCATCCTTTGATTATGGCTATAGTATACATTTGGAAACTAAAACTTATCAAATCTTTGGAACAATCGTAGACAGTGAAGCCTATGTTCATGGTGTGACCTACTCCTTCGCTACGTCGATGTAGATACAGAGGTTCTCTCAGCTGGCACCGGGAACTCGGAATCCCGTGTCCTTTCTGATAGCTTCATTCACGCACGTGACCCTTCCCAGCGATACGATCAGCTCACAGCAATGCCACAACTGCACTTCACTCTCGCGGCTCGACCCTGTGAGAACACAATCACTATTATCATTATTATGCGCCTTGAGCATGTTATGCGCCTTGAGCAGGTCTTAACTCATGGTAAGGCGCTATATAAATCCACACATTATTATTATTATTATTATCACCACTCTCACACAGAGCACTGTATCTCACGAGTGTTCCTCTGCGCTCTCTCGTGTGAACTCTCTCGAGTACCTCCACTCTAGGGCACATTCCCATGGAGGACTTTTCTCATGCACATACCTACTCCTCACACTCACACACACGCGCCTCACTTGATACTTCTTTCAGGTTCTCTAGAATCTTCTTGAAACATCGAGAACCGACTACAGGGCCGGATCAAAGTTTTTTGAGGGGGGGTGCTTAAAATTGTTTTAGGGTCTTCTCATCGAAGTGGCGAAGCCACGAGTGCGTGCCTGCGAAGCAGGCACGCCCCTCTAGGGGGGTCCGGGGGCATGCCCCCCCGGAAAATTTTGAGAAAAATGGTGCAAATCTGTGCAATCTGGCAGTGCGGTCATTTCCAAGAGTTTTTGTTTGGTCACAGATTCTTCCTGTCTCTGCCCGGGTTTGATTTGTCTGTGCGAGTAGCAAAAGGAAGGCATCTTAATTATAGCAGCACCCCCCCCCCCCCCTCCCTCCCCAGCTACCTTGGCTGCCAAGTAGAGTGTGCTTATACCAAGTGGAGAGTAGTACAGCATCTGGGCCCAGCATCTTTTAGCCCCCCCCCCCCTCCTTCCCAAGCTTTTTACTAACTATACTGTCTCTGCTACCAAGCAAAGTGTGCCGATATCCGATGAGGTGGGAAGTAGATCAACATATTTGAGCAACCACCCCCCCCCCCCCCCCCCCCCCCCCTTCCCCCAACCCCCGGCTGCCACGGTGGTTTTTTTTTTTTTTTTTTTTTTTTTTGGGGGGGGGGGTGCTCGAGCACCCCCAGCACCCCCCCTAGATCCGGCCCTGGACTAGACGAGTCAGAAGCATTGCGAAGCAATGTCGCGTGACACTTCGAAGGCGATTCCACCCTAATTGCCGGAGACACACGTTGTCGTCACTTCCGGAGTTATTTGTAGAAGCCACGTGCTTTCAGCCATGTTCGGTAGGAGGCGAGCGCTGTCTGCCAAGCTGTGCTACGGGAGACGCGCAACCATGCCGACTTCTTGCTGCGTGAAAAACTGTTTTAACAACCAACAAAAAGAAAAATTAAGAGGAGTCAAACGCTCCTACTACTTTATACCATCAGAGAAAACCAATGAAGGTCCGATTGTGCAAAGAGCGACCGAAGCTAGACGAAGAGGATGGAAAAAGAAGATTTACAGAATAGATCTGACCTTTCGAGACAAACACCCGGCGAGAATCAGCAGACATCTCCCACAAATCCTGCTACGAAGAATCGATAGACTTCCAAAGACCTATAATTCTTTAACTCTTCCAACGTGTACGCCGATGTTCCGAGTACAACAATTAATATGTCCAAGGCACTCGTTGGCAGAGTGTTCCTCAATTCCGGATCAAGTTGGTCCTTCGTCAGCTGGTATGGATGGATGGATGGATGGATGGATGGATGGATGAATGGATGGATGGATGGATGGATGGATGGATGGATGGATGGATGGATGGATGGATGGATGGATGGATGGATGGATGGATGGATGGATGGATGGATGGATGGATGGATGGATGGATGGGTGGATGGACGGATGGAGTTTTACCGTTTATCATCCTTTGTAGACTACGTAAGGCCACCGAGCACAAAACCACTAGAATAGTTCCGAGTCAGCGAAAATCAAGTCACGATATACCTAGTTATTCGCCTCTTACGAATCGCGAAGGGAGACGCGGTGGGTCAATTCTTACCCCCCCCCCCCCCCCCGCCCCACCCACCCCTAACCCACAGGGAGCGTCAGCTGGCATGGATCGAGCCCGCCGATTACCTCAATTTTGTTTAGGTAAAATCGACAGGCATCGGGCTTGCGAAAGTCAACGTAACGCGTTTTCTTCCTCACGGACATTACCTTAGAAAGAAAAATGTATCAACTAACTCTAATTATTTTAGATGTTGGTTTCTTGGCACAGCCAGCTTACCATGTCGGAGCAGATAAACAAATAAGAGAAAAGCGAAACGATCACTCGTGCA
Organism: Theodoxus fluviatilis; assembly: GCA_034096865.1. Taxonomy (NCBI): domain Eukaryota; kingdom Metazoa; phylum Mollusca; class Gastropoda; order Cycloneritida; family Neritidae; genus Theodoxus; species Theodoxus fluviatilis. The sequence continues at coordinate 132,971 of JAWQFJ010002393.1, forward strand.
CCGAGTTTTGATGTGTGACCGGGACGCTCCCCGCAGTATGTTTCGTTTGCTTTTAAAGGCTTGAGCACTAGCTGTAGGTGTAAAAATGGTCAGTTATTAATATAATTGGTGAATGTAGTTGTAATGAAACTTTTTGTGTGCTTCAATGCCATTTTCCTGTCATAATTTTACACGTTACATTACGCCGAATGCGGGCAAATTGATCATGCACTCATCGACTTGATGATCGTGAATTTTCTGTCCTCGCCTGACCAGGGAAACGAAATAGTCAATTCAAGCCAGAACTAAACAGTTATCTGCTGCAACTCATTCAAGCTTTACATGAAACATTATATCACACTAGCTCGATCGTCTGCTGGCGTAGTGGCTACGGTTCGATCGTGTTCGTCTGCTAGGTTCGTACGGTGTGGTTTGTTTATTTATCTTCTGTGGGTTTTGTGCAGAAAGTATCCGTTACAATAGTCTGTTAAGACTATTTTCGATTAGTTTTTTAAAATCTAATTAAACTTTTTGCATGCTTTAATGCCATCCTTTTGCCACGATCTAGCGATAATCACTCCTCAACACAGACCCGAAACATACCCCAACATATAGCACCGGAAGTTATGCAACCTACCATCATTGCAGCGCTGCTAATTACCATATGACCCCTGGTGAACTCTCCTCCGGCCATTAATTACTATCGTATTCATGTAGGTGGAAGCCGGTGTTGCACTTGGTACGGTGAAAAAATGATGACGAAAGAGGACTTCGGTCCAACTGGTTTATTTTCACAAGCTTTCGGAACCTGGTAGCTACTTCATCGGGTACTGACGAGACCGCGTTTGGGAACGGTTACACGCAAGTAGTGAAGAGTTCTTGTACGAGACAAAGAATAACACGAACACTTCATTACTTGCATATAACTGTTCCCCAAAAGCGGTCTCGCCGTTCACCTGATGAAGGAGCTACCAAGCTTGTGAAAATAAACCATTTGGACGAAGTGCTCGTACGTTATCGATAAGTCATTACCGGACAAAGACCTTGTCAACGATGGAAGCTTCCATGATGCTCCAGCCCATTCCAGCACTTTCACAACATACATATATGTGTGTTTTTTGTGCATACGTTTTCACGCACATGCGCGTATGTGTTGTTTGGCGTTTATCATTGATGAATTATTTGTGCATTCGATATACGCGTGCTTGCCTTAGTACCGAGTTTGAATGATCTAGAGGAAGAAGGAGTGGAATCAGGCGTACACGAAGAGAAGGAAATTGAATGAATGAATAGAATACATGAAATGAATGAATGAATAGAATACTTGAAATGAATGGATGAATGATTCAATGGAATGAGTGGATTGATGAAAGAATAGAATACTTTGAATGAATGAATTCATAAAATGAATGCAGTTGATGAATAGAGTGAATATAATAGATAAATTAATGGAATGAATGAACGAATACAATGAACAAATGATCGAATGTATGAACGAAAGAAGAATAATGAGATAAATCTGTTGAAAAACGTGTGGAAACGGAGGACTCCATGCATGCAAATATTTTATATTTGACCCATCACGTGACCTTGGAGATGATGAAAACACAGTTCTACCAAGACTTCTATGTGCATACAGTACGTGTGTGTGTGTGTGTGTGTGTGTGAGTGTGTGTGTGTGCGTGTATGTGTGTGCGTGTATGTGTGTGTTTGTTCGAGTGTTCGTGTATGTGTATGTGTGTGCATATGTGTGTGCATGTGTGTGTGTGTTTGTGTATGTGTGTGTGTGTGTTTGTGTGTGTGTGTTTGTGTGTTTTGCACGCGCGCATGTGAGGCCGAAGCCCTTTCTGCAACTGATGACGTCATCGGTGTGACGTCACAAAAGCGCCATTCCTGGTCAGCAGAGGTTTTCAGACCCCAGTGTATTTAGAAGCAATGGTTCTTGAAGGAGATCAACGGAGGCGTACTTTGGAAGAGAGCTTTGAAGCATGACCTTCGTTCTGACCTGTTCCATTCCCATCGTGGTGCGGACGCGAGCGACAAGAGGCGAAGCTTTGCGTCCTGCAGCTGTTTGACTTCGCGTTCAAAGCCGCGAGGAAGCGGCCTGAACTAGAAAGACAAACAGATCGATGAAGATGTCTGCGTGCTGCGTGACACAATGGATCGCAGTCTTTTTTAAATCAAAGATGACGCGTTCGTTCCAACACTGCAGGCCAGCTTTTCCTCTGAAAGATTGTACTCTCTGATTTGCACTCGCCAAGAAAGGAGGAGGAGGAGGAGGAGGAGGAGCAACACGATGCTTGCAAAGGAACACAAGAGCTACATCGCATTTAAATGTTGCTATTCGAACAACGTGCTTACATCGGTCTTTCCAAGAAGAATGAAAGGAATATGAAGACATTTACCGTGAACATCAAAACAAAACGAATCCCAAGCCAATAATAAGTCTCAGAAATTCAATAACGGACTTTTGTTCAAAATAATTTCAAGATCGCTGCCACGCACAGAGCTCGAAAAAAGGAGGCCGGTGTTGGACTCGTAGGTGAGACAAAAGAAGTAGGGAGACTCTTGTCCAGCTTCAGAAATTTATTGCAGAGCTTTCGGCTTACTGCAATAAATTTCTGAAGCCGAAAGCTTTGCAATACATTTTTGAAGCCGAGAGCTCTGCAATAAATTTCTGAAGTTGGACAAGAGTCTCCCTACTTCTGTTGACGCACAGAGCTCAGAGGAGTGTGAACGAACCAAAGCAGAAGTCGAGATCTAGGTATCTCCAAAGACTATTCCATATAATCTTTGGTATCTCTGCAAGGCAGAGAGGCATTGACGTCACAGCAACGACATACATAACATGCAAAACAACGCTGATATGACAATCGGTCATTCATTCATACTGATAAAACGCCTTTTATCACCATTGTGTCTCAAGAAGAAATCGTCGCTGTCATCAGCAGCAGCGCATGAAAAACCCGTGACACAATCAGTTCATCGCACGTCTGCCTGCATTGCAGCAAAAAAGACACAATCACCGCCACAGGTACAACAGCACAGTCCAGAACGCAACACTGCAAAATTTATCAAGCGCTGCTGTTGCCTCATCCATCTGTCAACAGCGCTTGTCGTTTGTCGCCGTTCATCCGGGATAGCGCTGCGCAGTTCACTGATAGTAGTTTTGAGAAAGTCTCCCCTAAAAAAATAAAAAGAATTCAATTCAGCGCACGATGCAGGACTTTTTCCACTGCTTGTGATACAATACATTCAACCTCAAAATTCCCACAATGAAGGAGCGGGATTCCACATCGCTGTATCCGCTCTCTCCTCTCACGAAACCGATATCAAACCCGTGGCAATTCTGTTGCGGTGATCATCGGGGGAAACATTTTCTTGTGATGCAATATCTTCTTGTTGAGAATCTAAAGTCAGTGTTTTAATTAGCACCGTTAGTACGCACTGCGTAGAATTCCTTCAAGCGCAGCGTCTATTGAAAACTCCTTGTCCGCTTCTTCGCTGGTAGGCGTGGCTACGAGGCTGGGGGCGGAGCTTGTTCTGTATGGAGGCGTGGCTTGCTAAGCGAGGCGCTCGCTCCCTACCTGGCTATTCGACTCTCCTGCAGCCTCCTTCCACAGGTAACGCCAGGTAGACAGGCGAGCGGGGAGGTGGCCGAGACGGGGGGGAGGGAAGGGGAGGGGTCAATTGTGCCAGGGACGGCGGTTCGCCAATGGGAGGGGCAGGGCCAGGACGGAGATCTGTCATATTATTAATGCACCTTTAAAATCTTGCTCAGGTGTGTTCAGTCATTATTAACGAGCGGTGCTAGCGCGGCGGGCGGGACTGCAGTATTCTGTTGCCAGCTTCCTGAGCGCACTGTGTCTAGCGCCTTTTATCGCCACCGGTTCCAAGGTGCCCATAGATCGCCATGTCTTCGTACGGCCTCTACCATCATCACCAGGTGTCCCACCAGGTAGGAGTCTGAATTTTTCACAGTTTATATCCCTCCCTCCGTCTCCTGCCGGGGCTCTGCCCCCAGCGAGGCTGCGACACCGTCTATGCAAATGTCTTATAGATGACGTCATGCAAGTTTGATCGTCCGATGCGAGACAGGAGCTGGTCAGTGATGGGGTGAATAGCGGGGCAACCTGCCTCCCATCAATTATTGCCCATTCACTGTCTGGGGACAGCGACGACACACAGAGGAAAAGAGGAGGAAAGGATTCCTTGGACTATCCGGATTTTTTCTCATTTTTCTTTGAGGCGATTGCGCTTGTTGAGTGGAGGGGAAAAAAATCAGTGATGTTATGGGAACGATGCGAAATAAAAATTTATGTCATAAAAAGAGATACGACAATTCTTCCGAATCAGAGTAATTGCAGTGACATGTTCTTAGAAGACAACACATTCACCAGATATGCCAAGTTTGGTGTTTTTGAAGTTTCAGTTCATTTTTACGGAGCACACAGGTACAATAGTCCCCTTCTTCGGCTATATGCAAAGCGAGGTTTCAAAATGAATGTTTCTTTAACTCCCCCCCCAAAAAAAAAAAATTGCAGGAAAAGTTTAAATAACAATTGCAAAATCACCTACAGTGAATATAAACTGCAGTTATCGTTCAGCTAACAACTTTTTAAAAATCCCGCCTCTTATGGCAACGTGAACTTTTGCCCCTACGACTCCGGACGATTAATTGACTGCATTTTCTAAATCAGAGAAGATAAATGGCAACCTTCTGCAGATCGAAAAGATAAAACGAGATAAGAAAAGAAGTTACTGGCGACGATGTAATAGAAAAAGAAAATACTTGAGAATTTTCTTAATAGGTCGCTTGTGTCTGGTTCATTAGTAGCAATTTGTGGCGAGAATATGTATGGGGATAGACTGTATCGTTGGGGGATGTTTGAGGGAGGGGTGAGGAGTAGGTGTGTGTGTGGAAGAAACAAGTAATGGTAAGGGAGGTTTGAGAATTAGGGAGGGAAGTAGAATAGTAGGTAGGTAGGTAGGAAGGGATGGAGTTAGGGAGGTAAGTAGGTAGGTAGGGCGCGAGGGAGGGGGGTTGGTAGGTAGGTAGGTAGGTAGGTAGGAAGGAAGGAAGGGATGGAGGTAGGAAGAGATGGAAGTAGGAAGAGATGGAGTTAGGAAGGAAAGTAGGTAGGTAGGTAGGTAGGTAGGTAGGGCGGGAGGGAGGTAGGTAGGTAGGTAGGTAGGGAGGGAGGTAGGTAGGGCGGGAGGGAGGTAGGCAGAGACAGAAAAACATACAGGCAGGCCAGCAGACAGATGGTCGCACATCCACCCACCACCACGCTCCACACACACACACACGCGCGCACGCACACGCACGCACGCACGCACACGCACACACGCACACACGCACGCATGCGCACGCACGCACACGCGCGCACACGGGCGCACACGGGCGCACACGCACGCACACGCACGCACACGCACGCACCCACGCACGCACGCACGCACCCACGCACGCACCCGCACGCACCCGCACGCACCCGCACGCACGCGCACGCACGGACACGCACACGCGTGCACGCACGCAAGCGCAAGCGCACGCACGCGCACGCGCACGCACGCGCACGCACGCGCACGCACGCGCACGCACGCACGCACGCGCACGCACGCACACGCACGCACGCGCACGCACGCGCACGCACGCACGCACACACACGCACGCACGCGCACGCACGCACGCACACGCACTCACACACACGCACACACACACACACACACACACTGACAGACACACAGGCGGCTAAACAGACAGACCGCAGGAAAGGTTGCGCAAGCGATGAAACAAACAAACGAATGAAGATGTTCTTCAGTGCACAAGGCTGAAATATCCCCCACCCACCCCCCACCCCCGGTTCCCCTTTCGCAATGTGGTTCCATCCCCCAACCCCCCAAACTTGCACTCTCATTTCCCTCTCTCATGTACGGCCACAATATCGCAGGGAATGTGGACATTGGCAATGCTGGTGTTGGTCGTTGAAATGGAGCGTGATGGATGGATGGATGGATGGATGGATGGATGGATGGATGGATGGATGGATGGATGGATGGATGGATGGATGGTGTTTTACGGCCCATCAGCTTTGGTAGGCTATGTAATGCCATTTAGCACGAAAATCACTAGAACAATTTAGAGTAAACGCTAATCCAGTCAAGGTGGCCCTAGTTATTCGCCTTTTACGAATCGCGTAGGGAGACGCGGTTGGTCAATTCTTACCCCGAACCACAGGGGGAAATGGGGCATGAAATGCAATGCGATACAATGCGATGCAATGCGATGCGATTCAGTTTGATGTGATGTGATGTGATGTGATGTGATGTGATGTGCTGTGCTGCAATGCGATGTGATTCAATTTGATTTGATGTGATGTGATGCGATGTGGAGTGATGTGATGCAATGCGATGTGATCCAATGTGACGTGATGTGATTTGATACGGTGTTAAGTAACACGATGTGAAGTGATGCGGAGCAATATGAGAATGAGTGTGTGTCACTGTGTGTTTGCATGTGTGCATGGGGACGCAAGATCTTGCAAGTGACAAATGCACGACCAGTGGTCAGGCATGCTATATAAGGATTCCCTCACAATAATCGAGAGCCTGGTCATCAGTTCTAAATATAGGCCTCCCTGCTCTACGGCAGGAACTCATAGAACTTGTCAGCAAGACAGGGACTACGCACTTATGAGCATCGCTTGCAGGCAGTAATTCATGAAAGAATGAATGAGCGAATAATTAAAAAAGTAATGACTGAGCGACCGACCGAATGAATGAATGGGGTTTTACGACCTGTCACCCTCTGTAGACTATATGAGGCAATGGAACTCATTCACGCGGCGGCCATGTTATTCTCAAAGCGAGGCCAGCACATCACATACTTTCAGCTTCCTTCGTGAGCGCCATGGAGTCTCTTACGTCGTCTACATGCAGTTCCTGGTCTGGGAATTTGTCGCTAGAGCCTCTTCTCTCACTTGGAAACGTCGATAAATTGTTGGAGAAAGATTCAGTACTGTGCATGATACAAACTGCCATCGATTTCGCTTCTTTACTTGCTGGAGCACTTGTGTAATCAGCAGTGATTAATGGGCACTGGTTATGAAGTGTTCCATCCTGAATTCGTGTCATGTGTCACATGTAACCGCTTTCAGCAGGAAAACTACTCACCGAGTAACATATAAATAAAAAAGAACGTATGTGATTGAAGAAAGAGTCTGAAGCATTAAACTGACTGCATTTACCTCAGAAGACAGGTCTTTCGAGCGTATTAAAGAAGCGACCAGCTGCAAAGAGCAGCTAATAAATTCGATACGGATTCAGCGGTTTACAAGGTTCGGTGTAGATCTACAGTGCTTTCACTGTAGATACAGAAGCTTTTTTGTTGTGGTTGCAATAACCTACGTATTGTATCTTCTGCTTTTTCCTGGTCACACTGCTAGTTTGTGAGATTTTTTTCCCTTGCAGATGGATTCATTCGGGTTTTCAAAGCGGACGCACTGTGTCCTCCAACGCGTTTTACTAGAGGCGATTAACGGGGGAACTCGTGGCTTGACTTGCTCTTATAATAACCAACTATTTTGAATAATCGTAATCAGAAGCCTTGCATAGTCTACAAAGAAATTATATCAATTCATTATTCATTCATCATTAATTCATTCAACAGGAATGATGTGTCTGCGTCCAGAGTGTGGGAACGCAGACGTTGCGATGTACGCAGTGCTGAGTTGATGATTAAAAGTTTACCGATTTTTTAAAACCATATTAAAAATACGCATTCTATAAAATCATATAATTATGCTTAAATAAGATGTACAATTCAAACATTGCGGTGTGCATCACTCGTGAAATTTCATGATGATGATAGAACCACATGTTAAAAGCGTCGAACACGATTTGTGAATCACTGAATACATGTACGCTGTGTTGATACATCATGCATAAACGCATTTGAATGTTGGACAGACATCACGCTGAGTCTTCTGTATCCAGGATTTGTGTAAACCTTCGTCCTTAGGAATAGAATGAAACGATAAAAACTTAATCGCTTTGCACTTAGTGCAATTCGTGCACACGGGCACATAGCTGTGTCCAGTAGTGGCAGACGTTCGTTATGGTGTGCTCGCCTCGTTCTGAGTTGCCAACATGGCTGCCGTGAATAATGTCCATTGATCACGATATCACTGCAACTTGTTTGAATATGAGCGAGTAAATTCACGATTTCCCCGCATATTTGTCTTTTACAAATCGCCCAGGAAGACTCGGTGGCTCTAAATCCCCATACCCAGAGGAAACTGCCAGTGAGAGGGAAAGGGATGTCATGTTAAACAATGACACACACCGTCAGCTGGTCTCGATCCACGTGTTCGGTGCTTCTGGGAGACCGCTCTACCTTTCCAGCCCCAGAACTGGAAAGGCCTGATGGCTGAAGCCCCTTGTGGGTTCGGGGTAAGAACACACCTGCCACGTCTTCCCGTGCGATTGTCCAAAGGCGAATACTAATGATTTCCAGACTTGCTCTCCCTCTAACCAGCTCGAGTAACTTTGCAGTCAATGGCCTTGCATAGCTCACAAGAACTGACAGCCTGCTAAATTCATTCATTATTTTGAATGGAAATCTAGTTTCTTTAGTGGAACCTCCAGAGGCCGTCTGCTCAAAGATCTGAGCAGTGTTTTGGGGAGGGGGGGGGGGGGGGGGGGGACAAGGGTCTTGAGTCCTTGTGAATAGATTGGGGCTGGTTCAGTCACGCACCCTATGCTTTGTGCACCAGCAGCCAACAGAGGTCCCGTAGGGAAGGGGTCACTCGGATTCTTCTAGGACACCTCTTCACACAACTTTTGCAGTTGTGTTCCAGAAGCACTGGGGCATTTGTAAATTGTGCCTTCGTTGTGGCAGTAAGAAGACTGCTGTCATACATATAGTCCGGGTGGGAATGGACCCAAAAGTTGTAACAGTTGCATCTGCAAAAGAACTTCTGGTGCTCCAAACACGCCAGAGTTGCATACTGTTCTTAGAAACATGACCTGATGGGTTTGCGGGTTGGGTTGCAAGGCTTTTGTCAGTGCTGTAGGACGGCAGAGCACGCTACGACACTGGCAGGTCCACACCCTAGCAACGAAACGCGCCCACCGTCACAATGCTTCGGATGCTAAGAGAACACGAAGGGAGCAAGCAGCAGTCAAAATCGAGCGGACTGCGAGATACATACAAGCTTGCTTGCCATTCGTGCAGACAAAATGGACTGAGCATCGCGGGTACTGGAGAGAGGAGTAGGACTGAAAGCAACGGGCACGAACGAACGATTGTCTGCACAATGGAAGCGAGTAGGTGAGAATAAGAGCAACTGAAAGGGGGGGGGGGGGGGGGGGGGCAGGGGGAGGAGAGGGGGGGGGGGCTGGGAAGAGAAGAAAGAAGAGACTACTTATTCACGCACAGTGCAACGTGAACAGAAGAACCCAGTGAGATTCACGTCAATGAGGAGAACATGAAAGCTACATAACTTCTCGCAATGTGGCGGTTTCATACTTCCTCAGCTGGACACGATGAAATGTGGAAGTTCATAGATGTGTGTTCGAGTGTGTGTGTGTGTGTGTGTGTGTGTGTGTGCGCGCGCGTATGTATGTGTGTGTTTGTGGTGTGTGTGTTTGTATGTGTCTATGTGTGTGTGTGTTTGTGTATGTATGTGTTTGTGGTGTGTGTGTTTGTGGTGTGTGTGTTTGTGGTGTGTGTTCGAGTGTGTGTGTTTGTGGGTGTGTGTGTGTGTGTGTGTGTGTGTGTGTGTGTGTGTGTGTATTCGTTTGTGTGTGTGTGTTTTGAGAGAGAGTGAAAACTTTGAACATTGACACTATAGGTCAGGCTTCCATCCCATTGACAAACCACTTATCCGCGCCACCTATGTGACCTGCTACCGCCACCAGTCTACTAGCCATAGATGTAACCCTTCCACGAGCGACTTATGCCCCCAGTGAGGGCAGAGGCAGTCTGGAGCATATTCTAGCAGGCTCCCAAAGTCACTGGGGAGAAACACATGGCGACACAACCAGGTGCTGCAGGTGCAGGTTGGTGTTGCGGAAGTCTGCTGCAGTCAACCAAACGAGCAACAGGAGATGCAGGTCACCTGAGATGGGTGGATAGATGGCGTTTTACGGTCTATCAGCCTTTGTAGGCTATGGAAGGCCTTTGAGCGAGAAAATCACCAGAAAAGTTCAGAGAAAGCACACGTCAAGTCAGGATGTCCATAATCATTCGCTTCTTACGAATCGCGTGGGTATGTTCTGACTCTCAACCCACAGGAGACTAGGTCACCAAACTGCTTCTGCTGGAAGGGGAAAGAGCCACTCAAGCACAGAGACATGGCCACCAACCACTTAAGACACTGCTCAAGCCAGATATGCAACGGGAACTTGGTGTGGACTTAGGGAAGAAGAGGTATTTCAAAGCCATCGTTAGGTCCAACCAGCGCCTTGACATGGCCATCTGGTCCAGGAAGTCAAGAAGTCTCATGCTGGCCGACCTGACAGTACCTTGGGAGGGTAACATGTCCCGGCGCATGAAAAAACGTTGACCCGATAAGAGGACATCTGAATGTCGTGCGGGGAGCGTGGGTGGGACTGCAGAGTATTCCCAGTGGAGGGTGGCTGCAGAGTATTCCCAGTGGAGGGTGGCTGCAGAGTATTCCCAGTGGAGGGTGGCTGCAGAGTATTCCCAGTGGAGGATGGCTGCAGAGTATTCCCAGTGGAGGGTGGCTGCAGAGTATTCCCAGTGGAGGGTGGCTGCAGAGTATTCCCAGTGGAGGGTGGCTGCAGAGTATTCCCAGTGGAGGGTGGCTGCAGAGTATTCCCAGTGGAGGGTGGCTGCAGAGGCCTTGTTGGGCACTCTGCCATCCGCTTCCTAGAATGCCTGGGGGCAGGGGCCAAGGTCATCCGAAAGAGGATAGGGCTGCTGCAGGAGACCGCTGAAGCCGCATCGCTTTGGGTTTGGCAGTCCAGCAGGCGCCTTACACAGGCAGCCTCCGTCAACTAGTGGACACTCCCTGGTGGCGTTTTGCGCTGCTTGGGGCCGCCCGTGGTTGAGCTACTGGAATAGCCAGGCCTCAAAAGCTCCAGCTGATGAGGAGAGTTTCCAGCGGCGGCAGCCATATGAAGTGCACACGTATCATGGAAAACAGCAAAGGGGGCAGATACTACAAAAAGAATATAGGCATTCGAAAAACTTAGTTCATCGTTATCCTGTAAGGAAGCTTTCTCGTCTTCAAGTAGCTACACATCTATGTGATACTGGTCGCGTGAAACAGTCAAAACAGTTGGCTACACTAGCACACGAAGAGCAATTTACCCACGAACACAGGGGTTTGGCAGAGCCATCACACCATGCGCGCACTCATCCCGGTTTGGCGACCCCCTGTCTCAGCTGCCTGAAAGTCTCGGTCACGTCAATCGGCCCAACATGCATTGCAGCATCAAACGCAGACTGCGCGATCTTGTCGAAGCTCTGCTGACCCACTGATGAGCCGTCTTCCAGGCAGTCGCTTGCTATTGGCTTGTCGCATGGTCTCGCACCCTCTCCGATAAGCTCCTGCGTCGTTGCCGATGTCGGCGTCAAAGGTGCTTCGTGAATTTCGGGAAACACGTGGAACACACTTGAGGTCCGTTCCTTTACACACTGTGTAGTGACATCTTGCCTCTTCGCGGCTGCAAGGGTTGTCAGGTTGACCGCAGAAGTCAGGACCACAGAGGACACATTTGAAGACAATTCTGCTGCTTCTAAATATTGGGAACCTACACACCTTCCGTTCACGTACGACTGGTACCTCTGGAAATCACGCTCCCTTTTAGATGGGGATTTTTGCGCCTCATATTGAAGCTGCCATTTTGACGCGCATTGCTTCCTCTGTTCGACACGGACTCTTCCAAGTTATTGTTACAGTGGTACAAGCAGAGCTTGTTTCAAAATGCCAGAAATTCACAACACGAGTTTTTGAAAGTTCGCTCTCCGCCTTCAACAAGATGGTTGGTAATATCTCTTCAAGCATGGCGGTCCAGTATTTGGCAGGGTTCCAGACGTACGGCTATCAAAGCAGAGCTCAAACAGCACACAACCTGCCTCGGTTAAAGGCGCGACACACACACACACACACACACACATACACACACACACACACACACACACACACACACACACACACACAGAGGGAGAGAGAGAGGGAGGGAGGGAGGGAGGGAGGGAAAAAATAGAGAGAGAGAGAGAGAGAGAGAGAGAGAGAGGGAGGGAGGGAGAGAGGGAGGGATGGAGGGAGAGAGGGAGGGAGGGAGGGAGGGAGAGAGAGAGAGAGAGAGAGAGAGAGAGAGAGAGAGAGAGAGAGAGAGAGGGAGGGAGAGAGAGAGAGAGAGATAGAGAGAGAGAGAGCTCTATACTGCTAGGTATAATTTATACACAGTTTGTGAATGTCTGCTCGACACAATTTATATATCAATAGACGAATCGTTTATACCTCTGAATTATGATAGACATGTGCATTGACTCGTCATTGCTGCACCCTTCTTGTTGGGCACTGAGTCTACATACGGTAACACTCTTGAGATGATCTGCCAATGGACGTCGTGTATTTGAGAGTAACATACGGCCAGATCCGCTCGATGCCTGCACCCCCCCCCCCCCCCCCCCCCCCCCCTTGGTTGCTCTGCATTCGTAGCCTGTTCCAATAGCTCAGCCAGGGACAGTCTCAAGCAGCTAAAGAGGCTACTGGGGGTGGGGGTAAAAAAACATTTAGCTGAAAAGAGGTTTTAAGCGAGAAAAGGTGACTAATCCGAAACTGGGAAGTATGGCGCGGCGTCCCGAGCAAATACTTCTATGCAAATCAAGTTCTTCTATGCAATTCAAGTACTTCTATGCAAATCACCCCGGACGAACGACCCATTCCACGCACAACAAACCTGCTGGTGGCCACACGCCATATCCACTTCCAAGAACAACACTACACACATCTACACCCAAGCAGAGGCACCCATTACTCACTCACCATTTCTGCTGGCAAGACAGGGTTTCTCGTCTTATGAAGAGTTGAATCGTGTCAGAAACCGTGAATAGAATGACGTCATACTTTTTACGCGACATCAAAGACCATACATTACTAAGACCGCGCACTCGGCTATTCTTACTATACGCGGAGCGAGGTACGGATTTCGAGTTACGTCTCCCTTTTTCCGCGTCTTCTGACGCTGGCGATAATAACAACAAATAGAAGTCTGCAACTTTCGGCGGCTTGCATACCTAATTCTGCAAACTACATATATAATGCATACAGCAAAGGATAATTGCAATAAATCACTTACTGTCATATTACCATGAACAAGGGAAGTAACTGCTACTGAATAGCTACGAAGCTTGCGCATGCGTACGAATAAATAGTTCCTCAACGGCCATCTGAGAGTACAGTTGACTGTTCAGCGTTCCATAAGTTTTCCCTTTTATCACGCTCTTCCACTCGAGCCACACCGACTACAGACCACAAAACATGGTGTCAGAAATCCTTTGAACAAAAAGGGGAACCAGGATTCAGCTGAACGAGCAATCGAAAGCTAAGTAACTTGATTGAAAAATTTCCGTGCGTCACAATGTTCAAACCGCCGCAGCCATTTGCATTTCATGAGCCTTCTGCATGGCCAGCTTGGTTAGCGAGATTTGATCGTTTCAGGATTGCATCAAAGCTGAGTAAAGAGAGTGGCGAGATTCAAGTTAGTAGTTTGCTGTACTCTATGGGTCCGGATGCTGATAAAATTTTCGCACAGTTTGAGTTGTCTGACGATGATCAAAACGACTACGACAAAGTCAAGAAGAAATTTGATGAACATTTCATACCAAAGAGGAACGTGATTCACATCAGAGCAACATTTCACAGCAGGAACCAGAAAGAAGGTGAATCAATTGAACAATACGTCAATGCTTTGTATGAACTAGCAGAGCATGCTGCTTTCACAGAGAAGAAGGACACTATCAGAGATAGACTAGTCCTGGGGCTGAGAGACAAAGATCTTTCTGGACAGCTACAGCTAGAGAGCGAGCTGACTTTGGAGAAAGCAATCATGAAGTCGAGACAACATGAACAAGTGATGGCTGAACTAGAGGAACAGAGAGGTGCAACATCAGTTGATGGAGTCCGCTTCCGACCCGGGTGGAACCGAGGAGGGAAGGGATCCTCACATCAGAATGCACACGCGCATAATTCAGAGAAATTTGCGTGCAAGAAATGCGGAACTAGCCATGAAAAGTGGAAGTGTCCAGCATACCAGAAGAAATGCCACAAATGTGGGAAAATGTCACATTTTGCAAAAATGTGCAGGTCTAAGTCCAAGACAAAGAAAACGGATGAAGTTACTTCAGAGCCAGAGCCAGAAAGAGAGCTTGAAACAGAGCCAGTAACAGAGCCAGAAAAAGAGCCTGAAAAAGAGCCAGAGCCTGAGAAAGAATACTTCATAGGAAACATCGAGTCCAATGAACCACCATGGAGGGTGAATTTGAAGTTGGAAGAAACCTCTATCAACTGGAAGATTGATACCGGTGCCGACATCAACCTGATTAGCAGATCTACATGGGCAAAGCTAGGACAGCCGAAGCTGCTTCCAGCAAATCATGTCAACCTGATGAGTCCAGGGGGCAAAGTGAAAACACTAGGTCACTTCACTACCAAGTTTGAGAAGAACTTCAAGAAGATTGAAGCTACAGTGTTCGTCATTGATAATGACTCTGACAGTCTTCTGAGCCGAAGCACAGCTACAGCACTGAATCTTGTACGGAGAGTGAACTCAGTCACTTTCGCAGCCATGAAGTGTGAGCCTGTGAAGATCAAGCTCAAGGAAGGTACACAGCCGTACAGCATATCCACACCAAGAAGAGTGCCAATTCCACTGCAAGAAAAGGTGAAGAAAGAGTTGGAGAGGATGAAAGAAGACGGAATAATAGAAGAAATCACAGAGCCGACTGAGTGGGTGTCACCCATGGTTCCAGTACAGAAGCCTAACGGTGACGTCCGGATCTGCGTGGATCTGAAGAAATTGAACCAAGCAGTCCAGAGAGAGCGATACGTCATTCCTTCAATAGACGATATCATCCACAAGCTTCGAGGTTCCAGTGTGTTCTCCAAGCTTGACGCTCAGTCAGGATTCTGGCAGCTTCCGCTTCATGAAAGCACAGCCAAACTCACTTGCTTTCTTACACCCTACGGCAGATTTTTCATGAAAAGACTCCCTTTTGGTATTTCTTCTGCACCAGAAGTGTTTCAACGGGTCATGACAGAGTCACTCCAGGGCATAGACGGAGTCATCTGCTACTTCGACGACATCGTTTGCCATACCAAGACGATGGAGGAGCATGACGCGCTGCTTGCAAAAGTCCACCAGAGGCTTGATGAAGTAGGCCTTCGCTTGAACAAGACCAAGTGTGAGTACAAGAAGAGGGAGATCACCTTTCTTGGTCACGTCATCAACAAACAGGGCGTTCGTCCAGATCCGTCCAAGATCAAAGCGATCGAGAGTTTGTCAGAACCAGAAGACATCGCCGAGCTTAGAAGATACTTGGGCATGGTCAACTATCTTGGCAGGTATCTACCACACCTGTCCACTGTTCTGAAACCGTTGAACGCACTGTTGACCAAAGACGCAGCGTGGACATGGGGTCCTGAGCAGTCAGAAGCCTTTTTGAAAGTGAAGGAGATGCTCACCACTGCGCCTACCTTAGCGTACTTCGACCCAAAGAAGCCGACGACAGTTTCAGCTGACGCGTCGAGCTATGGTCTCGGAGGAGTTCTTCTCCAGGAACATGAAGATGGATTGCGTCCAGTCGCATTCTGCTCCAGAACACTGACCAAAACAGAGACAAACTATGCACAGATCGAAAAGGAAATCCTCGCATCAGTTTGGGCTTGTGAAAGGTTCGAGAGATACTTGGTAGGACTAGACAGCTTTACGCTTCAAACTGACCACAAACCGCTCATTCCGCTCATCAACACCAAAGACTTGTCGGAAACACCACTGAGATGCCAAAGGATGCTGATGAGGCTGATGAGGTTCAAGCCAAAAGCAGTGTACATTCAAGGGAAAGACATGACGATAGCAGACACCTTGTCGAGAAGTCCTTTGAAGCCAGAGAAAGAAGAAACAGCACTGCAAGAAGACGTAGAAGCCTACGTGTACGAAGTCACAAGCGCTTGGCCAGTTTCAGATGCCAAGCTGAACCAGATGCGTGAGGAGACCCAGAAGGACGTCAACCTCAAAACAGCGCTAGACTACACCATCAAGGGATGGCCAGTCTACAAAGAAGATGTCAAAATGGCAGCCAAAGACCTCTTTGCCGTTCGTGGAGACCTCAGTACTCATGAAGGACTGTTGATCTATGGCGATCGAATCGTCGTACCAGTTTCCATGCGAGCAGAAGTCTTAGAGAGAATCCATGATGGTCACATGGGTATCACCAAGTGCCGTGAAAGAGCAAAAACATCAGTGTGGTGGCCACACATAAGCCATGACATCAAAAACAGAGTTGCAGGGTGCAAACACTGTCTAGAGAAGAAACCATCGCAAGCGAGTGAGCCATTGCTTCCGTCAACGATGCCAGAACGACCCTTTCAGAGGATCGCTGTTGACATTTGCGAGATCAGGGGACAGAACTACCTCGTCTCAGTTGACTACTACAGTCGCTACATTGACATAGCTCAGCTCAGCAAGGTGACCTCCACAGCAGTCATCAACAAGATGAAGTTTATCTTCTCACAGCATGGGATTGCAGAGACAGTAGTTTCTGACAATGGAACACAGTTTTCTTCAGCCGAATTCAAGAAATTCGCTAAAGAATGGAACTTTTGCCATGTCACCAGTTCTCCTCACTATCCACAGTCCAACGGTGAGGCGGAACGCGCCGTGAAGACAGCAAAGGAGATCCTGAAACAGAAAGACTATCTCCTTGCATTGCTGACTTACCGAGCTACTCCACTCCCAACCCTTGGAGTAAGCCCGGCAGAGCTAGCGTTTGGAAGGAGGCTACGCACAACCCTACCCGTCCTTCCCCAGTCCCTTTTTCCATGTAAAGTGGAACATGACACAGTACGCCAGCGTGATGCAAAGTCAAAGCAGTCACAAAAGCAGTACTTTGACAAAAGAGCACGGAGCTTGCCAGAGCTTCAACCCGGTGACCTCGTCCTCATGAAGGAGGAGGGAGAGAAAGGCTGGAAGAAGCCAGGCGAAGTCCTTGAAAAGTGTGCTCCAAGATCCTACCTCGTTCAGACTCCTGAGGGTAGGCTGAGGCGTAACCGTAAGCACATCAGGTTACGTACGTCCGAGCAGATCACCATAGACAACCCGAAGATGTCACCGCAGATCACCGTAGACAACCCGAAGATGTCGACGCAGATCAACGAAGACGACCCGAAGATGTCCGTCCAACCTACAAGCAGTCACACGTCGCAGCCGGGGCAACCACAAGCACAGCCGGTGCAACCGCTGCATCAGACGCCATCAACGCCGCCATACATCACCAAGTCCGGTAGACAGATTCACAAACCAGCCCGGTACCAGTGAAGTAACATTCCTTAGTGATAGTCAGTACCGAACTTGATTCTAAGCGATGCTACACGGAAGCTGTTGCGTGAAGTTGATTGTCTAAGTGACGCTTTCCAGTATACCTTGTGTTGGTTGAAGTTATGAACTTCCGAGTTCGATTGTTCAAAATAATAGTAGTTCATAGTTAGATTCTAAGTTAGAATTTTCAGAGACGCTTTGCAGGAAGTCAAAAGCTAAAAGTTAGAGTTTACTTATTTGAAGTTGATCCGTTTGAGCTGAAGAGCTAACAGAGATGTGTGTTAATCCGTTGGAAGTGAAAACAGATACTTTGAGCTGGAATATTGAGTTAATTGACAGTTAAAGTTGAAAGAGTTAATTGTTGTGTCTTTTTCCTAAAAAGGGAAGATGTCATATTACCATGAACAAGGGAAGTAACTGCTACTGAATAGCTACGAAGCTTGCGCATGCGTACGAATAAATAGTTCCTCAACGGCCATCTGAGAGTACAGTTGACTGTTCAGCGTTCCATAAGTTTTCCCTTTTATCACGCTCTTCCACTCGAGCCACACCGACTACAGACCACAAAACACTTACCTCAACGTATGGAAGAGGGTAGGTTTCTGCAACTAGGGATGCAGACGAATCTAGAATGCATGTCTATCCTGCTCGGCTGCTGCATACTGAAGGGCAGGGGCAGGGTAAGGAAACATTAATACAAAAGTCTTTCCGCACGTTGTATTGTCTTCGTCATCACAGTTTTTAACCAATTTTGCATTTTTAACAACAATAAGTTCTCATGAGGTACTACGGTGAAAGGTGTTAATCTTGTGCATCAAAACAACGGAGTTTAATTATTTTTCTTTTCTTCGCCGTCAAATCTTGACGTCTTGAATTTTGCACCCATCTCGTCTCGTCTCGTCTCGGGGGAAGCGGAAAAGATTTTCCACTACAGCTGCATGAGTATCTGGCATTTGAACATGATATTGCAGTGCAATTTTCTCCTCCGTGCCTTCGGCGCTTCATTTTCAGCTTTGAGAGAATGAAGTTATGAGAGAAAAAAACGTTCTAACCTATTGATGCCAGTCGCTTTCTCTAATGGGAGACCCAAGATGCCATCGTAGCCTACTGCTCGATCGTCTAGCTGTTGCTCAGAGCGCTGACCTTATGCGCCCAGTGTTTATTTCTTTATTTAGACCAGCTTGTTAGGGACGTACTTTTCCATGGAGAAAATTGTGTTTAGATCTTTTAAGTTAGATCTGGTTTACTGAGACTTTGACCCTTTTCCCAGGTCTTGTGTGGGAATTTTCATTTTAGTATTTATAATACACTCGCTTCTCCAGTCACGTACTCGGCTGATTAGTGTTCACGTTTATGAACGACGGAACGAACGATGTGTCACATATATATAATTTCTGCTTTCAAGAAGTAATTGGAAAACCCTTGCACGCACGTGCATTCCGCCATGCATACACTAAACTTTATTCCTCTCGCACATGGCATAGATACAACACTCACTATACATGTGTATCTCGCACAAGCGCTCCCGGAGAAGACAAGGAAAAAGAGGCGGGGGGGGAATCACTCTGTCGGAAATCTCGCTGAATTAGCCTAGTGCGCGGTCTTAGTAATGTATGGTCTTCGGCGACATTGCACTGTAAATACTTAAATGCGTAGATCATTATAGACAGTCTTTCCCAAAATTGAGTTCGGCTTTTCAACCATCTACACCTATTACGTACTAGTTAACCATTGCTTCTGGGAAGATGATTCTTCCTTGGAGATGTTGAATCTTGCCAAAAACCGTTAACAAGAATGACGTCATACAATCTACGCGCCATTATACAGAATATCAAATTACTTGATGCGTAAATCACTATAAATTGGATCTTCATTCTGAAAGTCGATTACATTTTCTCAGTTGTCTTTGCATTTGGACATTTTACAAAATTATTAAGTTGAACACTCCATCGCAACTTGTACTAGAGATTGTCACCAACT
>JAWQFJ010002393.1:157500-160000 GCA_034096865.1 Theodoxus fluviatilis
GTACAGCAGTCTCTACTTCCTACATTCCGCAGTCTGTACTCCCTATATACATCAGTCTGTACTCTATACATACAGCAGTCTATCCTCCCTATATACAGCAGTCCTCCTCCTCCTCCTGCTCCTCCTCCTTTCTCCTCCTCCTCCTCCTTTCTCCTCCTCCTCCTTTTCTTTTCTCCTCCTCCTCCTCCTTTCTCCTTCCTCCTCCTCCTCCTCCTCCTCATTTCTCCTCCTCCTCCTCCTCTCTGCCATCATCATTATCTTCCGAGGACTCCTTGATTAACAAATTCAAACGACGTTTATTCTGGTGTGAGTTGGTACCAGAAGAAAGGCAAGAGAGAAGTTGAGTGGATGGATAACAAATTTGAACAAATCTGCTCTTATTCGACCCATACACACTCGCTAACAATTCCTTTTGCTGAAGTGCAACATTTCTCGTCTCTAATTCGACTAAGAACTGCCAACGGTTAATACTGTAAATTAACTGGGAATGAATGGTTTGTCAAAACTAACGCCAGCCCACGTCATGCTTAGATGTCGGCTGGAGTTGAACAATGGTTTGAAATAGTTTTTACTTTTTACACTTTAACAAATGAGTTTCGGTGTAGATGGACACTCTACAAGAAACCATAACGACTACCAAATCTAAACGTTTTCACCTCAGAAAGGAAATAATACTTAAGGCGTACCTTTCGGCTGCTGTCAGGGACCTACACAGAAAAAATTCCAGGCTCTTGACAGTTATCAGCTCGCTCCTGCTGGTCTAAAAAACAGGAACGTATGGCCCGAGCCAATCCCTGCCCCCCTCATCAGCTGGGAGCCCTGGCTGCTGGGCTTTCGGGGCCCACACAAGCAGCTCAGCCAAGGCGCCCTCAAGCAGCCAGAAAGGTCACCTGGGAGCATCGAGACAGCGTCAGATCATTCAGATCCAACCTTGCATTCAAACCACCCCGGAAGATGTACCCACACACACGCGCAACAACAGCCTGATCGCCAAACGTCATATCCGCTCCCAAGAACGTTACCACAGATACGTACCACTCCAACAGAAAATCAGCACCTATCGCTCACTCACCATTTCTTGCAAGGCAAGTCCTCTTTACCTTAAGCCCGTCGTACACGAGGCGATTGTACCCTGGTAATCTCACAAGCGTCATTGCGGCAGCCAATCACGGCTGGCAATAGTGGAGCAAGAGCGTCAGTAGCGCTCTGCCATTGGGATATATTTTTGTCAGTCCGTGTGTGGCGTGTGGAATTGCCTCGTGTGCGAATGAAGCGTTCGACCTTAAATTGCTAGTATGCGTTCAACATAGGACATGTGACGGCGTGCGATGACCAATGCAGTTTTTAAAGAATGCTTTAAAAATTTAGAAAAAGAAAGTCAAATATAAACGTTTTTCCTACAACCGTCGGTGTTTATCTTTCATCGTAACATGTCTTGATGTGCAAAGCTAGATGACAGAGTATCGACGCTTTTAGTGAACACACATTGTAAGCTTTCTTTGAATTAATGTATATAACACACTTTCAGGTATATGCATTTGTAAAAGGATATAGCTGATTGTGGGATCTCTCTCTCTCTCTCTCTCTCTCTCTCTCTCTCTCTCTCTCTCTCTCTCTCTCTCTCTCTCTCTCTGTCTCTCTCTCTCGTCACAGACATATGTGCTCTTTTACACCAATATGATTGCCATGTTTTTGGTCTATCAGAAACAAGACTCAAACCCTACATCCCTGACACAGCAGTAGAAATTAATGGATATAACATCATCCGAAAAGACGCTAAAAGGGAAGGCCAAACTGGTATAGCAGTATACAGTCACCATTCCATTCATGGGAATATTTCTCGCCGTACGGATCTTGAATCTTCACAGATAGAGTGTTTATGGATAGAAATGAAGCCTCCAAAATAACCTTCAATCCTTATTGGCTATCTCTACAGAAACCCTGCTTCCACCTCCACATGGTGTGAAGCTTTCGATGCAATGATGGACACAGTAACCCAATCCAAGTGTTACGAGTTACCTTATTTCTAATTCGGGTCGTTTACGAATGAATTAATCCAGGGGTTAAATTCACACTGCCCACTCGCAACTCTTCTCACACAATCATCAATCAACGAAGGAAAAAGACTGAAATGACGGTGAGGACACAGATCATAGTCAAAATACTTTAATTTCTTCAAAATCAAAATCCTAAGAGAGCACTGTAAGCGGTAATTAGGATACTACTAATAATAATTATGCAACAATAAGTATACTGAATCTAACTCCCCAGATAAAATAAAGGTGGTCTGCCAAACCCAATAAAATGATACTTAACTGACGAAGGTGCAGGTTCAGCCAATCAGCAGTCTCTTTAGTTGAGTTCGATGGTGAATGTGACGAACGCACGTGGAGGGGGAGGGAGAGGGAAGGGAAAGGGGAAAGGGGGAAAACCGGTGCACCGCCAGGCACCTTCACACCACAATGAATTAAGAACACTGGAATTTTCTCCGCTCAGTGGA
>JAWQFJ010002394.1:1423-21423 GCA_034096865.1 Theodoxus fluviatilis
CCTCACAACAATGAGCTAATGAGCTGTCTTTGTGTAACTATATAGTCTTTGACTCGAGTAAGTCGCCATTTTGACTGCTTCGACTTCACAACTGCACAAGCGCTCGGAGAATCAGAAAACGAGTATTTTCAGCTTTGGCAAAGATCAGCAATGATCGTGACCAATCAAAACGAGCGCAAAGTTTGGATTATGACGTCGCAGTACTTCGTGAAACATGACGGAACGACCCGACAACCGAACTTGCGAAGTCGCCAAAGTTCACCCTACCCCCCCCCCCTTCCCCCCCCCAATTTTCTCTTCGGATTTGCGTCGATCTCAAAAATGACCCATTGACTTTTAAAAAATACGGAAATCAGTATAAATACGGATCAGTCCCATGTCTGATGAAACCAGCATGTAGCCAGGGCAACATTTCAAATTTCACCCTTGTCTACTAGGCATGAAATCAGCATGTGGCCAGGGCAACATTTCTAATTCCACCCTTGTCTACTAGGCATGAAATCAGCATGTAGCCAGGGCAACACTTCAAATTTCACCCTTGCCTACTAGGCATGAAACCAGCATGTAGCCAGGGCAACACTTCAAATTTCACCCTTGTCTACTAGGCATGAAACCAGCATGTAGCCAGGGCAACATTTCAAATTTCACCCTTGTCTACTAGGCATGAAACCAGCATGTAGCCAGGGCAACATTTCAAATTTCACCCTTGTCTACTAGGCATGAAACCAGCATGTAGCCAGGGCAACATTTCAAATTTCACCCTTGTCTACTAGGCATGAAACCAGCATGTAGCCAGGGCAACATTTCAAATTCCACCCTTGTCTACTAGGCATGAAATCAGCATGTAGCGAGGGCAAGATTTCTAATTCCACCCTTGTCTACTAGGCATGAAACCAGCATGTAGCCAGGGCAAGATTTCTAATTTCACCCCCTTGTCTACTAGGCATGAAATCAGCATGTAGCCAGGGCAAGATTTCTAATTTCACCCTTGTCTACTAGGCATGAAACCAGCATGTAGCTAGGGCAAGATTTCTAATTCCACCCTTGTCTACTAGGCATGAAACCAGCATGTAGCCAGGGCAACATTTCAAATTTCACCCTTGTCTACTAGGCATGAAATCAGCATGTAGCCAGGGCAAGATTTCAAATTTCACCTTTGTCTACTAGGCATGAAACCAGCATGTAGCCAGGGCAAGATTTCAAATTTCACCCTTGTCTACTAGGCATGAAACCAGCATGTAGCCAGGGCAACATTTCAAATTTCACCCTTGTCTACTAGGCATGAAATCAGCATGTAGCCAGGGCAAGATTTCAAATTTCACCCTTGTCTACTAGGCATGAAATCAGCATGTAGCCAGGGCAAGATTTCAAATTTCACCCTTGTCTACTAGGCATGAAAGCAGCATGTAGCCAGGGCAACATTTCAAATTTCACCCACCTCTGAGACTATTGCCACTCCCTTGGAAGTGAGGATGTCCTTATACTTCCTCTCTGTTTTCTCCCACTCCCTGTCTTTGGGGTTCTGATCCTTCACAATCAACGCCACGCTTCGATTTTCCCAGTGCAGAGAGTGTGGCAGCTTCCTGAAAGTATTGTCAGAAACACAACTGTAGTCATCCATATCCAGCCTCAGGTATTTGCATGACTGTTTTGACATACATCCAAACTGTAAACTGTCCATCTGTCAGTCTGGAGATTGTGTGTGCTTCTATGTGTCTACCATTTGTCTCCTCAACTCTCCTATCTAAACATCCATCAATCACAAGTTCCTTTGTCTATCTAATGAACTTTGTGTGTGTGTATGTGTGTGTGTGTGTATGCATATGCGCATGTGTACCTGTGCCTGTGTGCGTGTAACTGTGCATGTGTGTCTGTCTGCCCATCTCAGTGTCTGTCTTTCCATGTAACAAACCTTGTATGATGGATGAAGTTTTAGGCCTATCAGCCTTTGTATGCTATATAAGGCCACTAAGCATGATAACATCTAGAAGAGTTTTAAGTAAGTGCACTTCAAGTCACGGTGTCCCTATTTATTCGAAACTTACAAACCGAGTAGGGAGACGCGGTGGATCAATTCTTGTAACCCTCAACCCACAGGGGTAAACCCTTGTATGAAAATGTAATGAAGCATTTAAAACATACACTTTGATGCTCTTTGTGCCAAGAGGCACCAGTTTGAAGGAAAAGGAAAGGTGGATGAGGTCTGGCTCATCCAGGAGGCGAGTGTCCTTGCCCACGGCTGCGGCCTTCAGCAGCTCTTCTGCACACTCAGCCAACTGGAATGACAACATGATATCGTAGGTCAGATTTGAAAAATACAGAGATCTACCTTCCAGTGTGATATCACAACTGATACCATCTGCCCCAGATTTCATTGTATGTTATTATGCCTCTGTGTGTGTGTGTGTGTTTGTGCATGCATGTGAGAAAGAGAGAAGAGAGAGAGAGAGAGAGAGAGAGAGAGAGAGAGAGAGAGAGAGAGAGAGAGAGAGAGAGAGAGAGAGAGAGAGAGAGGGAGAGACAGAGACAGAGAGACAGAGAGAGAGAGAGGGAGGGAGAGAGAGAGAGAGAAGGAGGGAGAGAGAGAGAGAGAGAGAGAGAGAGAGAGAGAGAGAGAGAGAGAGAGAGAGAGAGAGAGAGAGAGAGAGAGAGAGAGGCTCAGAGAGAGAGAGAGACAGAGACAGAGAGAGATTGAGAGAGAGAGAGAGAGAGAGAGAGAGAGAGAGAGAGAGAGAGAGAGAGAGAGAGATAGACAGACAGACAGACACAGACACAGACAGACAGAGATTGGGGGAGGTGGGGGGGTGGGGGAGGAGATGTAAGTGTGGGTATGAATGTTGTAAGACAGCAATCTGTTTATGAAACTTCTGGTGTCAGCATAAGACATGGGGTTTTGACTTGATTTTTCCCTAAGGTAATCTAGCTGGCAAACAACAAACTATAGCAATATGAGAATATATCTGTTCTTATGATCAGTTGTTTTTTACTCTACACAAACCTTGTGTCAACCACTATGGCTTACATGAGAGGGTGGTGTCTAACTCCACGCAATCTAAGCAAGTTTTCCATGGAAAATTTCACGCACATGATACAGCAAGAATGCCTGTCAGAGCTGCAAAGACTTCTGACTTCTGTACGATAGACGAAGTTGACAATTTCATTTGCAGCTTTGAACTGTTTGTGAAAAGCAACTGACATTTTTCTCCAGATATGACAGAAAGAGCAATCCAGATTTGTAAAATGTGATCTATTTCAGATGGATTTGAACACGTCCAGTTGTACAGTCATACTTTCACTGTGCTTTTACTGTGTGCCTGAAGAAGACCTTTAAGTCGAAATTTTACAAATTGTGGTGACCGGTAATAAGTTCAAAGCGACTGTGTTGAATCACTACTTTCATGACTTTGTTATTGTGTAACACCATGTCGTTAGTTGCCTGCGATCCACCAGATGGGAGATGATGACTCGAGAATATAAACAATGGCGGCTGCTGATGAATGGAATCTTAGCTTTATCTGTGATACATGGGGCACTCGAGAACGCACCTCAGAAACTGCATGTTTATGTCATAACTCAGCGACTACCCAAGCCTTCATTTTGGCAAAGAAAACTACAAGCTTTTCACGATATATGAACCTGCTTGTCTCCATTATTTATGACCGATTTCTAAGATTTTAAAGTCGATAAAAATATTTTATCAATCATTCAATGGCTTTGCATCTAGTCCAAATATTTGTTTTATTTTTCAATTTAGAAAATATCCATGTAATACTATTACTAATAGTATACACATGACTAATTATCCACGTAATACTAATACTGTACACCTTCTAATGTTCGAGCTGGTTTTATTATTATTACACCTTTCAACTTGATGCCCTGTACTGCTGTAGTCTGTACGGATACATTCTGTGAACCCGAGCCAGCCAATTGGCGAGATGCAGATGGATGGATGGATGATGTTTGTTTTACGGAATATCAGCTTTTGAAGGCTATATAAGGCCAGTAAGCACGAAAATCACTAGAACAGTTCGGAGTAAACGCAAATCAAGTCACGGTGTCCCTAGTTACTCGCCTCTTACAAATCGCGTAGGGAGACGCGATGGGTCAGTCAA
Organism: Theodoxus fluviatilis; assembly: GCA_034096865.1. Lineage (NCBI taxonomy): Eukaryota > Metazoa > Mollusca > Gastropoda > Cycloneritida > Neritidae > Theodoxus > Theodoxus fluviatilis. The sequence continues at coordinate 5,539 of JAWQFJ010002394.1, forward strand.
TTCTTACCCCGAACCCACGGCCACGGGGGAGCCAGTTGGCGAAGTCTCTAGCCGAAGCTGTGCGGTTTGACGTAAGGATTCAAACCAGTACCTCAACCTTACAATGCAAACATCGACATATAGACTACAGACATCATAAGGATGAAACATACCTTTACTTTGTCAAGATCGATCGAAGCCATGCCACTCGTTTTCTTTTCAACTATACACGTGCGTGGCGGGCTTCTTTCCGGTTTCGCATGCACGCGCAAAAGCAGTGTTTCCGGAAAGAAAATGGAAAGTTAATGGAAAGACTAAAGCTTACGTATATTCATCAGCAAACAAAAATTATGACGACTTAAGCAATATTAATTTTTTTAATACTGAGATAAAATGAACAGAATCGCCACTTCACTGCGGTACTAATATCCCCCTGTCAACATGGCCGAGTGGTCTGTGGACTGTTTCTGCTGAGGGCCACGTCGACATAGCTAGTAACAGTTTGATACTCATGTTGTAATGATTGTTCTTCAGAATTTGCCGAGCACCAATGAGTTTGCCTGCGAACGATGATGATCTAGAGATGATCCCTTCCTCATACCCCTCCACTGTACATGAATGGATGAGGGCGATTCGACGTCCAACACCGTATCGTGTTGGCAATGCCCGTCTCCACCTGAAGCCGCGTGTGGTGTTGTATGCCGCTGTCTTCTCGGCGGCCGTACTCATTCTGCTCATCGTGGTCATCCCTCAACCCTCGTCAGTGACATGTAACCACCCTGCACAAGACCAACAACAGTCCCTCGGCAATGCACGCTACGATGCGTCGTATCCGCTGAGCCCGCATGTCAAACTCAGCGACGAAAGTACTCAGTTCAAGATCGGCCTTATCACTGATTTGGACACCGATTCGAAAAGCAAGGAAAAAAAGAACACATGGCTCAGCTACTATCGGACAGGAAATTTAACCATCTCAAGTGATATGAAACAGCTGGCTGTGACGTTGGGCACGCCGAAAGTCCTCGCCACCTCCATTTCACAGGGAGGGCGAGGGATGGAGCTGTCGGAACTAATTGTATTCAATGGAAAGCTCTACAGTGTGGACGACAGAACCGGAATCATTTATGAAATATCTGGATCGGAAGCAGTGCCTTGGGTCATCCTTTCAGATGGAAATGGAAAACACAACAAAGGTATGGCATAACTTTACAAGCGAAAGTGGATTATTGTGGGTTTTTTTAATACGGTGTTAATCTTCATTGATACCATTTTGTTGTCGTGAAAGCAGTGTAGTTAGTATGCGCTCAAAGCTGCATGGATCACAGAGTTGCATAATTGAGTAAGGTGCTTTAGTTGCATTGCTTCTACCCACCTAGGAGTAACACGGGTACCAGTGAGGACTGAGATGGAAAACTGTTAAAGCTAACTTTGGCGTGTTCATTTGCAGCCTAGTTGCATGCTTCCCAGCGAGTTGAGATGGTGTTCGAGTGATAAAAAGAGATAGCAGTTGATCAGAGGGTCTAACTCTAAGAGTGCGGTTTGAGCATCCATCAATGAGTGGAAAGTCGCAAAATATATAGAAAGAATACCTTTACCTGTAATTATGGTGTCATTGTGTGAGTGAAATTTAAATGTTCCTTCGGGGAGTTTAGTTTTAAAGTAAGGCTTCTTGTGATTATATATTTGTGTATGCCTCTTATTCAGTGGAGTGTGTGTATGTGTGTGTGTGTGTGTCTGTGTATGTGTGTATTTGTGTTTGTGTGTATGTATTTGTGTTTGTGTGTGTTTGTGTGTGCTTGTTATATCTTATATGTGACTTTGCTTAGACTGGATTTCATATGTGGAATACAGTGTTTGATAAAACTATCAATACCATGTATAGTGTTTTATCTGCTCTGATCTGTTTCCGGGATCTTGGTGATGGTGATAGGAATAGTAAGAATTCTACACATCACATGTTGCAGGTTTCAAGTGTGAGTGGGCCACAGTCAAGCAGCAGCGCCTCTATGTGGGGGGGCTGGGGAAGGAGTGGACCACCACCGAGGGGGAGGTGGTCAACCTTGACCCCCAGTGGGTCAAGTCTGTGGGGGTGCTGGGTGACGTCCAGCATCATGACTGGCACCAGAACTATGATGCCCTCCGAAAAGCCACTGGAACCCTTCTGCCTGGTAATCACAGCTCATCTCTCTGGTCCCTTGTTTGTCTATTCCTTCCATCCAACCATCCATTCATCTTCATTCATCCACCCATCCGTCTTCATTCATCCATCCATTAATAACCATCCACACATCCATCCATCTTCATCCATCTCATTACATCCATCCACCCATCCATTCATCTATCCCTCCCTCCTTCCCTCCCTCCTTCCCTCTCTCCTTCCCTCCCTCCTCCCCATCCATCCATCCATCCGTCCATCCATCCATCCATCCATCCATTCATCCATCCATCCATCCATCCAATTTCATCCATTCCATCAAACCTTCCACCCTTATCTTTCTGTCCATCCATCCATCTTCAATCATCCATCCATCCTACCCATCCCTCCCATTAATCTATCACTCCATATCTGTCCATCCATTTTCATCCATCCACCCATTCAACCACCCACCCATTCATTCATCAATTTATCCATCCATCCATATGTCTGTCCATTATGTCTATTCTGTCAACCTACCCACCTTGTCATCCCATTGTTTCTCCATTCATTCAGTCATCCATTCTTCTGTCTGTCCATCCATTCATCCACCCATCCACCCATCCATCCATCCATCCATCCATCCATCCATCCATCCATCCATCCATCCATCCATCCATCCACCCACCCAGCCTTCTCTTCATTCTTACACTTATCTTTCATTTGCTTATTTTATCATGCATCTATTCTATCCATTTCGAACCATGTATTCAACTACCTGGCTTCCTACTTGCACGCCCTCTATACAGTCCATGTTCGTCTTTACCTATTTGTCCACTGTTTTACCTTCCTGCCTTCCCATCTTCTCTCACTTCATCACTGCACCAGTTCATATCAAAAGCAGCATTTTCCATAGAGATCAATGAGATATGTCAGAAGCAATATTTGCAGGGAATGCAAAGATACTTGAGTGAGGTCAAGCAGAAGTTATCTCCCTTGAATAGCTGGTTGTTAATTTCTTGGCGTGTGATGTCTTTGATTGTCAACTGCCAACCAGAGCATCCACCCATTCCTGACCTCCATCCTTCCATCCATCCATTCCTGATCTCCATCCTTCCATCCATGCATCCTTCCATCCACCCATTCCTGACCTCCAACCTTCCATCCATGCATCCTTCCATCCATCCATTCCTGGCCTCCATCCTTCCATCCATCCATCCATCCATTCATGACCTCCATCCTTCCATCCATGCATCCTTCCATCCATGCATCCTTCCATCCACCCATTCCTGACCTCCATCCTTCCATCCATGCATCCTTCCATCCACCCATTCCTGACCTCCATCCTTCCATCCATGCATCCTTCCATCCATCCATTCCTGACCTCCATCCTTCCAACCATGCATCCTTCCATCCATGCATCCTTCCATCCACCCATTCCTGACCTCCATCCTTCCATCCATGCATCCTTCCATCCACCCATTCCTGACCTCCACCTTTCAACCAAGCATCCTTCCATCCACCCATTCCTGACCTCCATCTTTCCATCCATGCATCCTTCCATCCACCCATTCCTGACCTCCACCTTTCAACCAAGCATCCTTCCATCCATCCATTCCTGACCTCCATCCTTCCATCCATGCATCCTTCCATCCACCCATTCCTGACCTCCATCCTTCCAACCATGCATCCTTCCATCCACCCATTCCTGACCTCCATCCTTCCAACCATGCATCCTTCCATCCACCCATTCCTGACCTCACCCTTCCAACCATGCATCCTTCCATCCACCCATTCCGGACCTCCACCCTTCCAACCATGCATCCTTCCATCCACCCATTCCTGACCTCCATCCTTCCAACCATGCATCCTTCCATCCATGCATCCTTCCATCCACCCATTCCTGACCTCCACCCTTCCAACCATGCATCCTTCCATCCACCCATTCCTGACCTCCACCTTTCAACCAAGCATCCTTCCATCCACCCATTCCTGACCTCACCCTTCCAACCATGCATCCTTCCATCCATCCATTCCTGACCTCCATCCTTCCAACCATGCATCCTTCCATCCACCCATTCCTGACCTCCATCCTTCCAACCATGCATCCTTCCATCCACCCATTCCTGACCTCCATCCTTCCAACCATGCATCCTTCCATCCACCCATTCCTGACTTCCACCCTTCCAACCATGCATCCTTCCATCCATCGATTCCTGACCTCCATCCTTCCAACCATGCATCCTTCCATCCACCCATTCCTGACCTCCACCCTTCCAACCATGCATCCTTCCATCCATTCATTCCTGACCTCCACCCTTCCAACCATGCATCCTTCCATCCACCCATTCCTGACTTCCATCCTTCCATCCATGCATCCTTCCATCCACCCATTCCTGACCTCCACCCTTCCAACCATGCATCCTTCCATCCATCCATTCCTGACCTCCATCCTTCCAACCATGCATCCTTCCATCCACCCATTCCTGACCTCCATCCTTCCAACCATGCATCCTTCCATCCATCCATTCCTGACCTCCATCCTTCCAACCATGCATCCTTCCATCCACCCATTCCTGACCTCCATCCTTCCATCCATTCCTGACCTCCACCCTTCCAACCATGCATCCTTCCATCCACCCATTCCTGACCTCCATCCTTCCATCCATTCCTGACCTCCACCCTTTCAACCAAGCATCCTTCCATCCATCCATTCCTGACCTCCATCTTTCCATCCATTCCTGACCTCCACCCTTCCAACCATGCATCCTTCCATCCACCCATTCTTGACCTCCATCCTTCCAATAATGCATCCTTCCATCCACCCATTCCTGACCTCCATCCTTCCAACCATGCATCCTTCCATCCACCCATTCCTGACCTCCATCCTTCCATCCATGCATCCTTCCATCCATTCATTCCTGATCTCCATCCTTCATATGCCATATGCTGGTGTGGATGTAATGAATTAGAATACAAATTAACATGGTGATACCAAATAAATGCATATAAGCCATGTTTTATCATCAACAGTTTCTATATTTTTTTATTTAAGAATACCCACACTATACAATTTGTAAGAATATTGGACATGAAAAAATAAAGCGAGAGACAGACTGACGGATGTCCTATTAATTAGGCCACTATATTAACCCAGAGGGGAGTATAATATAGCAGCTCTCTCTCTCTCTCTCTCTCTCTCTCTCTCTCTCTCTCTCTCTCTCTCTCTCTCTCTCTCTCTCACACACACACACACACACACACACACACACACACACACACACACACACATACACACTCACACATTCACTAAGTTTTAGAGATGCAGGTACATAATAAATTTCATGGAAGACATAGACATACAAGTGGACAGAAGAACTGATGCATGAAATGAAAGACATAAGGAAACGGTTTCATATTTCCCATGCAAACCATTTCATTTCAGGCTACATGATCCATGAGTCTGGAGTGTGGAGCGATGTTCATCAGCGGTGGTTCTTCCTCCCTCGGAGGGCGAGCTCCCAGCGCTACGATGAGAAATCTGACGAGAGAAGGGGGACCAACCTCATGCTCATAGCTAATGAGGATTTCACAGACGTCAGGGTGAAGCAAGTGGGTCAAATCAACCCAACGCATGGTTTCTCATCATTCAAATTTGTGCCTGGAACCAACGATGGGATCATCGTGGCTTTGAAGTCAGAAGAGGATGCTGGAAAGATAGCCAGCTACATAATGGCTTTTGACATAGATGGCAAGATTCTCATGCCAGAGCAGAGGATCGGGACTTTTAAGTATGAGGGTTTAGAGTTTGTATGATAGGGTCCTAATAAACCACATTCCTTCATTAGCCTTCTTGCAAGCTGTGATACAGCAGTGTGACATGAAGAAAGTAATGACAGATGATGAGCAGCAACTTTTCCCATGGTATGTGTCGGGTGTGTGGATGGTGTGCCCAGGAACAGTTTGAATGTTTTTCATAGAAAATGTTGCAGTTGTTGACTAAATCCAGGTATCAGTGGACAGGATGCTCCTGATAATGTGGAGTGCCTACTTCAGACTGCTGTGGTTCTTTCAAGTGCTGGAGGCCTGTCTTTGCTCTGTTGGAGTTGTAGGAATTTGCAGTGTAACTTCTGTACAATAAATGTTCCAGAGTGTGAACTAGAAATTTGTTTGAACTCCAGTCACTGACAGTCCAGTGAAAGGTCACCTTTGCCTCTGTGAATGAGACAATCATGCTGATATGAAATCCAAGATTTTTGTATTCCTTCTGCAGTCACAAGACAGGGTGGATTTTGTCTGGAGTGCACCTGTAGCTGCTCACAATGAGGTCAAACCAGTGTCTGCTGTCTTGAGGTTGTGAAACACTCTAATAGACACAGAAGGCTTTACATTTTGTTGCTTTAACCATAATTGAATCAAACTGACACCCTGAGAAAGTGTTCTGATGTTCCATCCTTTCTTAGATTTGCAGCGCCAGTTGACATGTGCTGCCACTATGGCTGACCAGTTTGAGATATGGCCTGGCTTAGCCATTTTTTCCACCACTACTCTACAGTAATTGTGTGAGGATGATAATTGGGATGCATACATCATGTTTGATTTTGGCCTTCTGCCTTTTGACTATCCATTAATAATGGCATTATTCTTCAGTCATTGGAAGGGAAGGCAAAGCATTGTACTGACCAGGATTGTACAGGTCAAGATATAGACACGCCGCCATCCACGGAGTTGTGGTATTAGTTGTATGAGGGGTTCCGTAGTCTGTGATGATAGATGTATAACATAAATGTGGGTATGCAAAACACCTTTTTTGTGGAAAGGTGAGATAAAGCATCAGAATGCCCAGGGTTGTACAGTTCATGGTGTAGATGGTCTGCCATTGTTAGAGTCATTGCATCCATTATTGAAGAGATCAGAACTTTAATGTGTGATGATAGATGCATAACACCTGAATGTGGACATGCACTACACATTTGGGGGTGGGGGATGGTAGATGTACCTGACAGCAATAATACTTAAAGTTAAGCCCAGTCTGGGTTTCTGAAATAAAAATGTATGTGGGAAAACTCCAATTTCAGTTTTTCTATGCAGTTGAAAATCATTTTTCAGAACTGAAGTCATCACCTATCTACTGTGTACGTAGTAACAGTAGTTGTGAAATCTGTGTGGGAAATATAGCCCTGACAACTTACTGCAGATGCCTCTCCAAAGAACCGCTTTACTTGGAGTGTTTGAAGTTGTGATAACAGACAGGCCTTCCCCCAGTGCAACGCTGTCATGCAGCCAGTGGTGCAGTGGAGTTACGAAATGCAGCAGGGGAGAAAATGGGCCTTTGTCAGGATTCAACCACACCGGTGCCTCCTGTCTTTGATACCATGATTATATTTGTCTGTGCTCCAGGTTCATACAAGATGTATTTGTATACACTTTGATACGCTATGTATGTCTTGATATGAACTCTACTAGAGATGAACTTGTTTGATGATAACTCTTTGGGAAATCCTTGTTATCTTGTGCCAATCATATATTTGTGTATTCTGTGGGAGAGGATGAAATGAAAGAAATTTCTAGAATGTTTGCCTTTTTTGACTCACATGCGAAGCAAAAGTGAGTCTATGTACTCACCCTTTTCGTCCGTCCGGGCGTCTGGGCGTCTGTAAAAAACTTTAACGTTGGATTTTTCTCAGAGACTATTAAGTCTATCAACACCTAATTTGGCATGATGGTGTAGGATGACAAGGCGTACAAAAACATACATAGTGACTTGACCTTACTTCAAGGTCAAGGTCGCAGGGGCCGTAAATGTTGTCTAAAAAACAGCAATTTTTCACATTTTCCCAATTTTCTCTGAAGATTTTGAGATTGGATACCTGACCTATATATGGTATATAGGGCAAAGTAATCCCTATCTTTTGATACCAGTTTGATTGACCTTGCTTCAAGGTCAAGGTCACAGGAGGTCTTTAAAGTTGAATTGTATACATATTTTGAAGTGACCTTGACCCTGAACTATGGAAGATAACTCTTCCAAACTTCATAACATTGTAGTACACATGTTATACTTTCATACTAGGTCACCAGTGTCGTCCGTCTGGGCGTCCGAGCAGCCGTCCGGGTGGCCGGGCGGCTGGGTGTCATGTCGTCCGTAAGAAAAATTTAACGTTGGATTTTTCTCGGAGACTATTAATTCTATCAACACCCAATTTGGCATGATGGGATAGGATGACAAGGCGTACCAAAGTCATACATAGTGACTTGACCTTGCTTCAAGGTCAAGGTCACAGGAGCTCTTTAAAGTTGGATTGTATACATATTTTGAAGTGACCTTGACCCCGAACTATGGAAGATAACTCTTCCAAACTTCATAACATTGTAGTACACATGTTATACTTTCATACTAGGTCACCCGTGTCGTCCGTCTGGGTGTGCGGGCGTCTGGGCGTCCGGTCATCCGGGCGTCCTGCCGTCCGTAAAAAACTTTAACGTTGGATTTTTCTCGAAGACTATTATGTCTATCAACACCCAATTTGGCATGATGGTGTAGGATGACAAGGCGTACAAAAACATACACAGTGACTTGACCTTGCTTCAAGGTCAAGGTCGCAGGGGCCGTAAATGTTAAAAATCAGCCATTTTTCACATTTTCCCAATTTTCTCTGACGTTTTTTAGATTGGATACCTGACCTATGTATGGTATATAGGACAAAGTAATCCCTATCTTTTGATACCAGTTTGATTGACTAGGCTTCAAGGTCAAGGTCACAAGAGCTCTTTAAAGTTGGATTGTATACATATTTAGAAGTGACCTTGACCCTGAACTATGGAAGATAACTGTTTCAAACTTAATAATTATGTGGGGAACATGTTATACTTTTATCAAGAGACACATTTGGTCACATATCATCAAGGTCAAGGTCACTTTGACCCTTATGAAATGTGACCAAAATGGGGTAGTGAACCACTAAAAGTGACCATATCTCATGGTAAAAAGTGCCAATAAGCACCATTGTGCTTCCTATGTCTTGAATTAACAGCTTAGTGTATGATGTCATTGCTAGGTTTAGTTGGTTGACCTTGAAGGTCACCTGAAGGTCAAGGTCAAGCATGTGAGTCGTATGGGCTTTGCCCTTCTTGTTCCCCCATGTTTTTAACACCCCCCCCCCCACCTTCCCACCCCACTCCCACCCCACTCCCACTCTCCCACCCCACTCCCACTTTCCCACCCCACTCTCACTCTCCCACCCCACTCCCACTTTCCCACCCCACCCCAGTAAGGGTACAGGTTGTCTTGGGTATTTGTATTTGTAATGTATTTTTTGTGACTACTTTCTCCTCCCACTTCAGAGGAGAATTTGGTTTTGCCCAAGGTGCTATTAAGAAATTACCTATGTTATGCAAGAGATTTACCTAGTACCTGGACTAAGACTTGTTGTGGCAAGAGTGATGTGAGAAATTATGTTTCTTTATCTAAAGATTGGGTTCACGAGGATGATTACTGTTAAAACTTGTTGTGGACCGAGACAGAAGCGTAAAGATGTTAAAAACTCAAAGGTTTCAGAATTTTCCCCCTCCTAAATCTTGAAGTCGGATGCACAGTCCTCTAAACGCCACCACCTATAGAACTGATTCCGATATTCCATGTTTAGGTTTAAATGTGAAGCAATTTTTTTTAAGTTGCTTTTTAAAGTAGAATCTGCTTTCAGTTACTGGTGAAATGTTCATCACATTCCTTTATATGAATTTGAATTACATGGCATGAATTGAATAATACTGTTATAATTTTCCTGTCTGTCCCATGCATTGTTTCAGCTCTGTATGTTAAACTGTTATAATTTTGCTGCTATAACATTTCGTTTGGTTTCCATTGTTTTTAAGAGCTTGGCTGACAGTTGACACCTTTTTGAAGAATTATTAAATCAGTCAGTGCAACATTTCAAAAATGATTATCCACTTGTGACTTGGGGTGTAGCAGCACATGGAGAGAGGAGAGAGAGAAAAAAAAGTTACAGATGTTTTGAATGTGGCAATGAACACTGCTGAGGATCATGTTACTCTCAGATGAATATATGACGCATTGTAACACTCTGTAGTGCCTTTCCCTCCCTTCCCACACCACATCTTGCTCCTAGCAGAGGTGTGAGTTAGCTTCTCCATGTTCCTCCTGTGACACGTCATTCTTATTTTACATCCAAAATGGGAAGCAAGGCAGCTCTGCCCCAAGGTTGTCTATGACTGCTAACTGTACCTGTGGAGTCCATGGAGGTCATCTTGAGAAGGAGCAGCTGGGCTTGGTGGCAGCTTGGTCAGCCCAGGAATGGCAGCAAGGGGCGGATCGGAGAAGCTGGTGTGGGACATTCCATAGGGGAAAGTCCAGGGCAGCCTTCTCAGTCTCTTGACACATTTGAATACAGCACTTGCATTGTATTGTCAATGGCTGTGCCATGCCATTTTAGCGGTCGTTGTATGACCCTGTGTTGTCATTGGAAGGGCTGCTTGCAGTGTAGGTGGTTGTGTCATGCCTCTACATATTGTTACTGTGTTTTGTGGGGCTCTGTTGCCCAGTGGTCAGTGCAGTTGACCAGCAGTCACTTGCAGCCAGTGGATGTGGTGTTCAAAAGTGTCGGGATTCCAAACTGCACCCTTGCCCAAGGTGCTTAACTTACATTGCCTCTCCCCAAACAGGAGTACAACTGTTTACCTGTGAGAGTGGTGATGATTGACCCTTGTTTGTGCTGGTACCTGGCTGTGTGCATCCTATCTGCTTGTCTCTGTGTTCGTTATTGGGTGCCAGTAAAGGATTGATCGAGCGGCCCGGTGATTGGGGGTAACGTTTGAATAGTTTTTATGGGTGCAAAGTTGCTATATAAAAACCACACCTTTAGTAGGCTTTACCCTTTAATCATTGAACAAACATCGTCCAATTAATTACCCATTTACCACAACGTTTAAAAATGAAGATATTTTCATCTATTTCTGTTGTGTCACTTCTTGGTGAATCTACTGCATTTTCCATGACTCATCCTACTGGCTTTTATAGCCAACCGCTCAACGAACTGAATGCCATGTCAACTACTTAGAGATAATATCGAGCAGTAACTTACTGTGACATGGGAAGTTTGATAGTGCATTTGGTTTGTCTTACATGGGATTACTTCTGTTTGGTTAATGTAAATATATTTGTTGGTGGGTTGTGATAAATCTTGAATGAAGCCACGGCTCAAGACTCTTGGCCTAAAGATCTGGACAGTGCTGACAGCTCTTTACAAGTAAAATAGTGCTCTTAATATTGTTCTAACATTTCTGTGAAGTACTCATGGTTGATTGAAACAACAGCCTTTACTCTCACTACCCAGGGAATACTGAGAAAAGTTGGTTGCTGTTGTAGTTGATGAGGTCTACCGATAGATGTCTATTTAGAATCTGTAAGTAGTATGCTTTCATTGATTTCTTGGTAGTGCAGTGGGTTTTCTTCCTCCCATTACTTATATCTCAACCACATTATTGTCAGGAGTGATCGTGAACGATGTGTTCTTATGCTTGGGTGCACGCTGTCCAATATTCTTGCAATCTCAATGAAAATACCTTCTCTGCATCATTCATCTCTCTTTTCACTTTTTGTTGACATTTTCTTTCTCTTTCTGTTGGCTGTTTGCTCTCATTCAAGTCTCCATCTCAGAGTGCTCATGCAAATCCTCCTCTTCCTCTGCTCTCCCCTCCCCCTCGTTCCCTCCCCTCCCCCCCTTCCCCTTTTCTTCTTCCTCTTCTTCTTCTTCTTCTTCTTCTTCTTCTTCTTCTTCTTCTTCTTCTTCTTCTTCTTCTTCTTCTTCTTCTCCTCTTCTTCTTCTTCTTCTTCTTCTTCCTCTTCCTCTTCCTCCTCCTCCTCCTCTTCTTCTTCTTCTTCTTCTTCCTCTTCCTCATCCTCCTCCTCCTCCTCCTCTTCTTCTTCTTCTTCTTCTTCTTCTTCTTCTTCTTCTTCTTCTTCTTCTTCTTGCTTCTGCTCCTTAGTAAATTCCATCTGCAACGTCTGCTGAGACGTTTTGAAAGATGAGGACAGAAATCTTTCACTGATGAAAAACGGAGCTAAATTGACCACATCTAAATATGACTTGTTACCATCTGCTTGGCCATGCCCCATGTATGATATCTGAATCCATTTTTTTGTGTTGCTATGTGCCTTTTAATATGGGTCCAGAATTGACGTGATGGTTGTGCAAGGTGATTTTCCCTTAGGGATTCGCTGGAACAGTTCTGTGCCCAGTTGTATCTGCTGTGTCATGAAGAGGCAGTGGACGATGGACAATGATGTAGGAGAATTCTCTTAGGCGCCAAAGACAAACTCGGTCAGACCATGTTGTTCCACGTCTTGCTATCCAAATGCACATGGGTGCGTGTTTAGTTTGTTGCTTACTAGAATATACATATATATCACTTGAAGACGTCCTCTCCAGAGCCCGTCGTTCGTACTCCTGGTCCACGCCATGTTGTCATGGTGACTGAGCGTGAGTGATTGTGTGGGTGTGAGTGCATTGAAATATGTGTTGACTTCTTGAGGTTGCCTTGCTGCCTTGTTTGCACGATTTTGCAGCTTGTTCAATTTGATTCTGAAATGTACATAAGTGGGTCTGATATGTACTGTAGAAATAAAAACGTTGACTATTTTTTATGATTGTGTTTTGGATTTTAATGTGTGCAATTAATGGATGGATGGAGTTTTACGTCCTATCCGCCTTTGTAGAATAGTTCAAGAGTAAGCTCAAATCAAGTAACGATGTCCCTAATTATTTGCCCCTTGCGAACGAATCACATAGGGAGACACAGGGAGTCTGTTCTGACTACCCATCCACAGGGGAATTATGTGTGAATAATACCTTGTCTGAAGTAACACATCTCTCAGTGAGACTTCTCTGTGGTCATGGCATGCCTTCCAGTCTAGGGATGATAGCTGGAGTTGAAGTGACACATAATGACTCCAAATGTTCTCCCTCGTTTAGGCTTGATAGATGACAACAACAGCGTGATCGGGCATGACCATTCTGTGAACCTGCGTCAGTAGTGACTGTGGCACAGATCACAATGAATGGGCAATCCACTTGACCCTTCGCAATACAGCATTACGCCAAAAATAGTTCGTCTGATACTTTTTTATCTCCAATTTTTACAGAAATCATTCAGATGTCAAAACTTGTTAACATTTTAACACAAACATTTTATTTTCCCTCCAGGTTTACTGGAGGTCCTACAGACTTTATCCCTCCAGGTTTACTGGAGGTCCTACAGACTTTATCCCTCCAGGTTTACTGGAGGTCCTACAGACTTTATCTGTCTGTCTGTCTGTGTGTCTGTCTGTCCCGACTTAACGGCTGATATCTCAAAAACTGCTGGACGGATTTCCTTGACATTTTGCACACTAACTGGAAGTTAGGTCCGATTGAATGTATCAAATTTTCAGAATCGAGGCTTGAACAGAAAGTGGTTTTTTAAGGTCGTAAACTTGAAAGCACCTCCCTAAATACTCGATTGATGGAATGGCGAAATTGCAAAATGTGTGACGTCATCAATAACGTGACGAAATTTTATGTGTCTCTCTGCCTGTCAGGCCCGACTTAACGGCTGATATCTCAAAAACTGCTGGACGGATTTCCTTGACATTTTGCACACTTACTGGAAGTTAGGTCCGATTGAATGTATCAAATTTTCAGAATCGAGGTTTGAAAAGAAAGTGATTTATTTAGGTCGTAAACTCGAAAACCTTCCCCCTCAAAATCATTTGACGGAATAGCCTAATCGAGTCAAACAGAGTTATCTTTTCCTACTTTCACAAAACAGTGGCTTCTTCGTATGTTGAACGTCTACGTTGAACAAATACTTTTCCGTCTGCATTTCTCGTACTGGCGCAACTTGGTGACTTGAAAAAGTCGCTCCACTCCCCGTCTACGAGATCATTGTACAATTTGTAAGCCTCTATTAGGTCACCACGAATCCTTCTTCCCTTCAGTGAGTGCAGATTCAAATACTCTAAGTGCTTGCTGTGAGGAAAAGTGAATACCAATGTCTTTCCACACGTTGCATTGTCTTTGTCATCACAGTTTTTGTTAACAAATTCTGCATTTTTAACAACAGAATTTTCTCCTGAGGTTCAACAGTGAAAAGAATCTTGTGCATCACAAATTACGAAGTTCGATTTTTCTGTTCTTCTCGCGTTTATCATTGTATGCTGCTCGATCGTCTGCTGCTCAGCGTGCAGATCATAATTATGCGTCCGGTGTTTATTTCTTTATTAAGACCAGCTTGTTAGGGACGTGCTTTTCCATGGAGAAAATTGTGTTTAGATCTTTTACGAGAGATATAGTTTACTGACACCTTGACCCTTTTCCCAGCTTTAGTGTAGGGATTTTCATTTTAGTGTTTACACTCGCTTCTCCAAGCACTCGGCTAATTAGTGTTCATGTTTACAAATTACGAAACAAACGGTTTCTCACATACATATCGCTTTCAAGAAATACTATAAAAACCCTTGCACGCACTTGCATTCTGCTATTCATACACTAAACTTTATTCCTCACGCACGTGGCATAATCTATACAACACATCTTGCACAAGCGCTCTGGGGGAGACACGCGAAAACGGGGAGATCACTCTGTCGGAAATCTCGCTAAAATCAGCCGAGTGTGCGGTCTTAGTAATGTATGGTCTTTAGTTCAGTCTCTTAACCCTGAGATGGGTTGTTGAGGCACCACTGATGACTTTCGGACAATCTTCCTCCATCGATCTCTATCCTGTGTGGCTCGCTGTGAGTCAGCAAAGGTCAAGCATGTTCACTCTTTGATATTGTCTTCCCACCTCTTTCTCTGCCTGCCTCTCCTTCTCCCACCTGATACGCGTACGGTACCTTGCAGGATGGTCTTGGCCAGCCCACTGCCTCTTGACACGTGACCGTACCACTTCAGCTTTCTGCTTTTCACGATTGAGAGCAGGTCTTCGTGCTGTCCAATTGCTCTCCTGATCCTGTTGCTGACTTCCTCATTCGTGACATGGTCTTTATATGAGATGTTCAAAATCTTGCGGTAGCAAAACAATGGCTTCTTCGTATGTTGAACGTCTACCAGCAGACGCAAAAAAGCGGTACTATGAGAAGATTGTTGACGTTGATGGGTTAGATCCGTATGAAATACCAAACAGTTCGTTCTATCATCCATTTTTCTACAATTTTCAGTGCAAAATACGAACCAATTGGGTTTACGGAAAAGAACGTTATGAATGCTTTACAAACACTCAGCCTTATCAGTTTTCAATGGCACATTTGGTAGAGCATTGAACTCTTGGTCATGTGTGACCAGGTTCGATTCTGCGCTGAAACTTTGTTCTCTCTCTTTTTTCGAGAGGTTGTGGGTTGGAACCCGACCTGGGCCCGTATTCACAACGGCGATTTATCTTTTTAACACTCGATTTATCCCCTAGCCCCGCGTTATCTTGATCGGTTAGATAAGGTACGCTCGTCAGAGGATCCTAGGTTGCGCTTTGCTATATATACTGGTTTCCAGCCAAGGGAGAGCGGAACAGGCAGTTGGAATCGTCTGAGTTTAGAGATAAATCGGAGTTAAAATAAATCGCCGATAAATCGCCGTTGAGAATACGGGCCCTGGTATTTTGTATTTGTGTGTGTGTGTGTTTTTCCCCCCTCTTTTTTCGAGAAGTTGCGGGTTCAAACCCGATTTTTATATATATGCCAAAACCTGGAGGTTCAGCGCCAGCGGTTTTTATTAGTCTGTCTG
>JAWQFJ010002394.1:26423-33923 GCA_034096865.1 Theodoxus fluviatilis
TCTCTCTTTTTCTCTCTCTCTCACTTTCTCTCTCTCTCTCTCTCTCTCTCTGTTTCTCTGTCTGTCTCTCTGTCTCTCAATCTGTCTCTCTCTCTCTGTCTCTGTCTTTCTGTCTGTCTGTCTATCTGTCTGTCTGCCAGCCTGCCTGCCTACCTGCCTGCCTACCTGCCTGCCTGCCTGCCTGTCTGTCTGTCTGTCTGTCTGTCTGTCTGTCTGTCTGTCTGTCTGTCTGTCTGTCTGTCTGTCTGTCTGTCTGTCTGTCTGTCTGTCTGTCCTCTCTCTCTCTCTCTCTCTCTCTCTCTCTCTCTCTCTCTCTCTCTCTCCTGTTTCTCAGAAGGTTTTTTCTTTGTCTCTGTCTCTCCTTTACATCCCCTCCTCCCTCTCCCCCCCTACCCTCTCTCTCTCTCTCTCTCTCTCTCTCTCTCTCTCTCTCTCTCTCTCTCTCTCTCTCTCTCTCCCTTACATCCCCTCCTCCCTCTCCCCCAGTCCCCCCCTCTCTCTCTCTCTCTCTCTCTCTCTCTCTCTTCTGTTTCTCAGAGGGTTTTTTCTTTTGTCTCTGTCTCTCCCTTAAACCCCTTTCTCCTCCATCCATCCCTCCCCTCCCTCCCCTCCCGCCCTCTCCCTCCCTCTCTCTCTCTCTCTCTCTCTCTCTCACACACACACACACACACACACACACACATTTTTTTCTCTTCGGCGGTCTAAGCCACCTGGGGAAAGTCGATGGGAAGATAGGCTGAGGGTGGACCGAGTTTCAAGCTTCAGTAATCCTTCGATTTCCGCCCAGTTCACACTTGTCTCGTTCCATTGGGAGGGACCTTCCAGAGGCCATTGATCTTTTCAGATCTGCTGGCGTGGCGTCCTTCCTGTATCTGTCCGTGTCTTCCTTTCTTTGTCTTTCCTTTTCCTTTGTTGCCGTTGTCTTCTGTATCTTTCCTTCTTTATCCTTCCCTTCCTGTTGTTGTCGTTCTTATCCCCGCCATTTTGTATCTGACGTCTTTGCGGTGTTTAACCAGGGATGCGTTGTCCTTTGTGGACTGTTTCATCCTCTCTTCAGCAAAGACCAGCAAGGACTTCTGTTGTTTGTTGTTATGGTAAATGTTAGTAGTAATGTAAGCAATGGCAAACAACACTGCTGGTAAGATAGCACAAGAGACATTTTATTAATCCAGAATAAAGTTAAAGTACTCGAAAACAGACGAAACTTTGCAGTCCATGAAATAATGCGGATTCTACAAAACCTACTATCTTAAACCCGGTATGCTGATACAGAGCCGATGATTTTTTTTTATCTTTTAAATTACAAAGACGAAGACTGTAAAAGCTAACGTTTCCATTGAGAAGTATTTGACAAACGCTGTAAGCACAAATGGATGGAAAGGGAATAGTTCATAGTGTTATAGATGTCAGTTCTAGTCGCTTTGCTCCAAGATGGCAGGCCACAAGTAAAACCCCTTGTCTCTATAAGTTTGATAAAAATAATAGATGACGCTAGCGACACAACGCAAAATAGGACAGTTTCCATTCCATTCCACAGGCAACTGTGCTGTTTGACAGCATCGCTCGTGACTCATGTGGCAAGCGACGAGCGCTGTACACGAAGCGTCGTGTGGAAAGCGTCAGTGTGGAACGTGTGGAATCGCCTCGTGTACTACGGCCTGACGTGTCGTGTAAAAAGCGACAGTGTGGAACGTGTGGAATCGCCTCGTGTACTACGGCCTGAAGTGTCGTGTGGAAAGCGACAGTGTGGAACGTGTGGAGAGTGTCAGTGTGGAACGTGTGGAATCGCCTCGTACACAACAGACAAGTTTCAAACTTTGAGCGATGGTACATCATTGCCATTTTCCTTCCGTAAGTAAGTAAGGTAAGGTCATGTAAGTACCATTTTCATATAGCGACTTTCCAGCCATTGATGGATGCTCAAACCGCACCCTTTACCCCCTGGTCATTGGACATCTCTTTTTATCACTCCGACCCCATCTCAACTCCCTGGGGAGCATAAACGTGCCATTTTCCCCCTTGTTTTGTTCATTTGCGTATTTCTATTGTTTGCACAAAGAGATAATTATCTTTTCCCGTCTCATTTTCCCTTTTTGTCTTCCTCTCTCATTTCCTGTTCCTCTCTATGTTGACCCTTGGCAGTAAATGAGATTCGCTGTGAGACTATTTTGTTTCTCCTTGTTTGTCAGATTACTATTAATGCTGCATGTTTTGCCTTCCTGCACGGCTTGTCTTAAGACTTTCTTCCTCCCGTGGATCATTGTCTGACGTCAGTTTCTGAGCAGCTTCTGCAAGAGCTCACGCTTCTTCAGAAGATTTTCTCGACAGAAGAAAATAATGGTAAGTGATTGCTGAATGTTTATTACCTTATAGAGCCGGTATAGGTGAGTGTAGCAGCAATGTTTCTTGGAGGCTGGATTAGGAATATGGCGACGTGCTTATTGCTGTTTGTGGGTTGGGGTCTTCTCAAAGGGGAGAAGGGGTAGAAGGAGGAGGACAAAGAAGCAGCTGGAGAAGGAGGAAGAAGAAGCGAGATGAGGAAAAAGCAGGAGGAGGAGGAAGAAGGAGGAGGAGAAAGAGGAAGAGGAGGAAGAGAAGGAGAGAGGAGGAAAAGAAGAAGAGGGAGGAAAGGGAGGAGAGGGAGGAGAGGAGGAGGAGGAGGAGGAGGAGGGGGAGGAGGAGGAGGAGGAGGAGGAGGAGGAGGAGGAGGAGGAGGAGGAGGAGGAGGAGGAGGAGGAGGAGGAGGAGGAGGAGGAGGAGGAGGAAGAGGAGGAGGAGGGGGAGGAGGAGGAGGGGGAGGGGGAGGGAGGGAGGAGGAGGAGGAGGTAGCAGGAAAAGGGAGGAGAAGGAGGAAGCAGGAGGAAAAAGAAGCAGGAGGAGAAAGAAGCAGAAGGAGAGAGAAGCAGGAGGAAAAAGAAGCAGGAGGAGAGAGAAGCAGGAGGAGAAAGAAGCAGAAGGAGAGAGAAGCAGGAGGAAAAAGAAGCAGGAGGAGAGAGAAGCAGGATGAGAGAGAAGCAGAAGGAGAGAGAAGCAGGAGGAGAGAGAAGCAGGAGGAGAGAGAAGCAGGAGGAGAGAGAAGCAGGAGGAGAGAGAAGCAGGAGGAGAGAGAAGCAGGAGGAGAAAGAAGCAGGAGGAGAGAGAAGAAGAAGGAGAGAGAAGCAGGAGGAGAGAGAAGCAGGAGGGGAAAGAAGCAGGAGGAGAAAGAAGCAGGAGGAGGAGGACGAGGAGGACGAAGAAGAGGACGAAGTGGACGAGGATTAGGACGAGGGGGACGAGGAGGACGAGGACGAGAAGGATGAGGACAAGGACGAAATGGACGAGGAGGAGGACGAAGAGGACGAGTAGGACGAGGAAGAGGACGAAGTGGACGAGGAGGAGGACGAGGAGGACGAGGACGAGGACGAGAAGGACAAATAAGAGGACGAAGTGCACAAGGAGGAGGAGGACGAGAAGGAAGAGGACGAGGAGGACGAGGACGAGGACGAGAAGGACGAATAAGAGGACGAAGTGCACAAGGAGGATGACGAGGAGGACGAGAAGGAATGAGAACGAGGAGGACGAGGACGAGGACGAGAAGGACGAATAAGAGGACGAAGTGCACAAGGAGGAGGACGAGGAGGACGAGGACGAGGAGGACGAAGAAGAGGACGAAGTGCACAAGGAGGAGAACGAGGACGAGGAGGACGAGGAGGACGAGGAGGATGAAGAGGACGAAATAGACGAGGAGAAGGACGAAGAGGACGAGTAGGACGAGGAAGAGGACGAAGTGGACGAGGAGGATAACGAGGAGGACGAGGACGAGGAGGACGAGGACGAGAAGGACGAAGAAGAGGACGAAGTGGACAAGGAGGATGACGAGGATGACGAGGAGAACGAGGACGAGGAGGACGAGGACGAGGAGGACGAGGACGAGAAGGACGAAGAAGAGGACGAAGTGGACAAGGAGGATGACGAGGAGGACGAGGCAGAGGACGAAGTGGCCGAGGAGGAGGACGAGGAGTGGGTCGATGATCCTCTTCTTCCTCATGAAGGGCTATGCAGCGCCGGGTTTCATCCCGCAGACCTTGAGCGAGACTGCTTTGGCCGTGTTCCCCCTCCCTCCTCCTTGTTTCGTGTCACATCCGGGCATTGTTATCTTGCAGAGTCTTGCAGACAGGAATTCCATGACCCTGACTGCGTCTGACGCTGCTTGTTCTTCGCTCTGGGTCTCTGCTGCCGGGGTAGGATGCTGAATAAGGGATCGATACCAATCAATGCAGCCTGCCCAGAAGCATGCTGGTGCGCAGCGTGCATGTGTGTGTGTGTGTGTGTGTGTGCAAGCTCCGGAGACCCATTCCCTGTTTGACCTCCGATCGACCAGTCCTTCCCTCCCTGCCTGCAATGGAAGTGTGGGCAGTGACTCGGCCTACTAAGTACTGTAGGGAGATGGATGAAGACAGAGAGGGATAATACATGTAGTGTTCAGAAGAGAATGGGGAAATGAAAGAATACAGTCAGACCATTGTCGTCGTTCTCGTCGTCTCCATTGTCGTTGACGTCATCATCATCATCATCATCATCATCATCATCATCATCATCATCATCATCATCATCATCATCATCATCATCATCATCATCATCATCATCATCATCATCATCATCATCATCATCATCATCACCATCATCATCATCATTGTCATCGTCATCGTCATCGTCGTCGTCGTCGTCGACGTCGTCGTCGTCGTCATCGCTATCATCATCGTCGTCATCATCGTCGTCATCGTTATCGTCATCACCATCATCGTCATCGTCATCATCATCATCATCATCATCATCATCATCATCATCATCATCACTATCATCATCATCATCATCATCATCATCATCATCATCATCATCATCATCATCATCATCATCATCATCATCATCATCATCATCCTTATCACCACCACCACCACTAAAACCACCACCACCACCACCACCACCACCTTCACCACAACCACAACCACCACTACAACCACCACCACCACCATCATCATCATCATCATCAGCAGCAGCAGCAGCAGCAACAGCAGCAGCAGCAGCAGCAGCAGCAACAGCAGCAACAGCAGCAGCATATTATCGTTCTCGTCCCGGCTCAACCCCCCCCCCCCTCCCCCCCAAACAAAAACAAAACACACACAGAAAACCTAGCCTGATGATTATGAGGCTAACGTTTGAGGTTTGAGCACTCATTAATGCGTGAAAAAAAATCGTTGTAAAAATCCACCTCCATCCCCCCCCCCCTACCCCCCTACGCCAAACTCGACTTCTCGTGCAGAAGAAATCAATCAAAGAACAATGAACCAAAGGTTTGACCTACTGCTGAATGAAGGATTTCAACACAAGGAACACAAAACACTTTTTGACGTGATGTTGGTGTAAAATGTCAGATCGAAATGATGGATAGAGCCATTTATTTTAGCAAAAGCATCAAACTCAGCGAGTTCAGTATCTGAACAGTTTCAGATACGGGTTAAAGTTGTGCTCTATTTGGGCAAAGCTTCGCGTAAGTGATTTTGGGTTATTTTTTAAAGTACCCCAAGTTTGAGTCTGTTTCTCTTTGTTTCCGTCGCTGTTTCTGTCAGTTTCTTTCTCTATTTCTATCTCTGTTTATATATGTTTCTGTCTTTCTTTGCTTCTGTCTCTGCCTCTCTATATTTTTGTGTCTTTCCCATCTCTGTTTCTGTCTCTTTCACTGTTTCTCTGTGTCTCTCTGTTTCGGTATCCATCCACCTCTCTCTCTCTCTCTCTCTCCTTCTTTCTCTCTTCTCCTCTCTCTCTCTCTCACACTCTCTCTGTATCTCTGTCTCTCACTCTCTCTCTCTCACTCTCTCTCTCTCTCTCTGATTTTACACACTGCTGTAGTTTTTCAAAGCAAGGATACGGTTGGCAGTTCGTACTTCTGATCTCCGTTGTCAGCGTTTCTCCGTACATGCACACGCACGCTTCACACCTCAGAACTGTTATCGATGTATCTCTGTGCTGGGAGTGTTATTTATATTGATCTCGGTGCAGACTTAATGATCGCCATTGGGCCATGTGATATTGTGATTCTGATTATAGCCCTGCACCCAGTGACCTGCATGGAATGTTTTTCGTGTGACGTCATAATGAGTAAGAATATACCCCGCGGCTGCAGTGAATCCATCTGCGTGTGGGGGTAAAAATAGATCCACCACGTCTCCCTACGACAGGGGCATTGGGGGGAGCATAGACCCACCACGTCTCCCTACGACGAGGCGAAGAACTACGGAATTCGTCATTTGAATTGTTGTAGCTCAAACCAGTTCCGGTGATTTTCGTTATCAGTTACCTCATCTATATTACCTCATCGGCTGAAAGACCTTTTAAACTTCATTCATTCATTCACTCATTCATTCATTCATCCATCCATCCATCCATCCATTCATTCATTCATTCATTCATTCATTCATTCATTCATTCATTCATTCATTCATTCATTCATTCATTCATCATTCATACATTTATCTATTCATTTACTGCAATAAAATGGTGAGGTGCATTATTTTACGTGTTAATACACCAAGAAGCACTGTGTATAGAGAAAACATGTTGATAAAAGATGACGGTGAAGATGCATCTATTCATAATATAATTTTTCACTCACTGGCGGATGCATAAAACTTCTTTTAAAATTGTACTCACCTGTACTCTCCTGATCATCGGGAGGCATTAACTATCATTTCAAGGCCATCTCAACTCACTGAGAAGCATAATTATAACCATTCTGTAGACAGGGCAGCATTTTTAACCACATCCCTTACATGTAACCACATGCAGGTAACCACATACAGGTAACCACATTCAGGTAACCACATTCAGGTAACCACATTCAGGTAACCACATGCAGATAACCACATGCAGGTAACCACATACAGGTAACCACATTCAGGTAACCACATGCAGGTAACAACATACAGGTAACCACATACAGGTAAACACATACAGGTAACCACATACAGGTAACCACATACAGGTAACCACATACAGATAACCACATACAGGTAACCACATGCAGGTAACCACATGCAGGTAACCACATACAGGTAACCACATACAGGTAACCACATACAGGTAACCACATACAGGTAACCACATACATGTAAACACATACAGGTAACCACATACACGTAACCACATACAGGTAACCACATGCAGGTAACCACATACAGGTAACCACATACAGGTAACCACATACAGGTAACCACATACAGGTAAACACATACAGGTAAACACATACAGGTAACCACATACATGTAAACACATACAGGTAACCACATACACGTAACCACATACAGGTAACCACATGCAGGTAACCACATACAGGTAACCACATACAGGTAACCACATGCAGGTAACCACATACAGGTAACCACATACAGATAACCACATGCAGGTAACCACATGCAGGTAACCACATACAGGTAACCGCATACAGGTAAACACATACAGGTAACC
>JAWQFJ010002394.1:41423-51423 GCA_034096865.1 Theodoxus fluviatilis
ACTACTAGATTGTCTCTTTCTCCCTCTCTTGACAACCTGATTGTAAGACTGAAGACGATGTGGAATCTCCATACTGCGAATACGACATTTTTTTCCGATTATATGATGCCCAGGTACAGTCATCCTTCCTTACTTTATGGTTCTGAGATGTGGGGACTCGAAAAAAGAGACTGTATTGAGAAGGCACACATTTTTGCATGCAAGAGAATTTTGAATGTAAGTGCAAAAAGTTCTAGCATTATGTGTCACGGTGAACTTGGTAGGTATCTGCTGTATATAAGTACAGTGACCCGAGCGGTAAAATACTGGTTGCGACTGTGTAAGATGGCTGCTGACAGACTGCCCAAACAAGCCTATACTATGTTACTGAAGGAGAATACAACAGTAAAAATGAACTCGGTACAATCTGTCCAACAATGCCTATCGAAACTTGGGTTCGGGTTTGTATGGACAAATGGTGGAACTAACAATGAAAAGGGTTTTATCCGGGTGCTCAGACAGAGATTGCGTGATTGCTACCGACAGGAATGGAGCATGAAGCTTACTGAGAGCGATCAGCTTGCGTTATACAGTTCGTTTAAACAGAAGTTAGAATGCGAAAGCTACCTCAATAGAGTGAATATTTAAAAAAATTAGGGATGCTTTTGTTCGCTTCCGTCTTCGGAATAGCGGTCTGAAATCGAACCAAAGAAATGAGCCTAACTCGAGGAAAGAATGTCCATTCTGTTCAGAGTATGAAGACGAAAGTCACTTTTTAATCCACCGTCCAATGTGCGATGATCTGAAGAAAAGAAATATCACAAAATATATACAGAGAAAAAATTACGCAGAGGTAAAATATCTACTCAACGGACGAGATGTAATAAGAACACAAGATGTCGCAATGTTTATATTTTATGCTTTTAAACTACGCAAAGAAAAGCGGGAAAAGTTGTCAGATAATCATGTATAAGCATGACTCTGCCAGTGAGATCAGTTGTTTCGTTCTCACCGCGACTTGAAGTAAAGTCAAATTTTTAAATTTATATGTGTTATTGATTTTAAGACATTATAGTTAAGGCGTTTTTTGCATGACAAACTACGTCGTGCTGCAAGATCATGTCTACAAATGTAAATTTAAAAATGTAAATATATCAACAATGCAATGCCATTATCATACTAATAGTAATGTAACATGATAGACTACATACTGTTGTAAGAAGATATAGACAAGAGATTTCTCCTTATATCATTTTATGTACTGTGGGAGTTGTCTATCTCTCTCTGCAACCCCCTACCAGTCTGTACATATCTTTAAATGTAAGATGGGTCGTCGGCCTTAATAAAGTCATCAATCAATCAATCAATCAGTCTGTCTCTCTCCACATCAATGAGCGTACTTGCACACACATGTACTCAGAAAATGTCGGTCACTATTACGCTAAAGATTTTGATACAAATGAAAACAAAGGCATCGAAAAAAAGTTAGCATGAAAATTTATTTGTTCATTATGTACAGATTTCGAAACGTTGTAATAAACTGACCCATTCACCGACACATCAAGAATCAAAGTTGTCCTCCATCAGACAGAGCTCATTGAATGCTAGGGTATTTCCGAGGCTACTGTTCTACCTCAAGGTTTAGGTCGAGGTAGATCACAAAGGCCGTGATATATCTTCTATTGGAGCTATTGTCATTGAAAGTACTTGAAAGAACTCATGATGATAAGGTCCTTTTTCTGACGATACGAGGCCGAGTACAAATGCAAGTCAATAGTCTTGTATGTACATACGCGTGCGGCGTAAAATGGCATATTCAATGCGGTTTATCTGTAGACAACATAGGTAATAATGCTCTCCATATACATAAAGCTGTATTATACACACCTCTGCCGACCTGGCACGAACGACTACATTTCAGGTATACACAAAGTTCAAAGGGTAATCCTGACGTCCTTTACAAACAGAACTTTTGCCATTTAGCTTATTCTGCCTGAAAACGTAAAAGGAGTTGTTACTTTTTACTTTATCCCCTTTTTGATAACTAGACCCAACCTTACAAATAATCAAATACTGTTTCTGCTTGCGAAAAAAAAAGTAAACCGCTGGTTGTATTTGGTATATATTTCCATAAGCAGGAAGATCTCGTTCGCTTTGCATAAAGACGGTCAAACAGCTTTTCTTAGCTAAATCTTCTTTTCAACTACAACATTGGGCCTAAATCCAGTGGTTGTTTTGTACCAAATGTTTATTCCCGATTAAGTCACAAATAATTTAGGAAGCGAGAGGTCTTACCAGTGAAATGAACGAGAAAAGCATCCTCCTGCTTTGCACGCATGTGGTCTCTCAGGATGTCATTCCTAAACACAACAACCACATGGGAAATAAGGAAGAGCACAAGGTCACTGTAAGGATAAATTCAATCAAGTTAATTTGTCAGATCTCAACTTTACACATTAATTCTAGAGGATCGGGCCTTTGACCCATTTGATTTTTTTCTGAAAATTTCTCCTGGTCGAAAACGAAAGACCTGAACATTTGCACCGTAAAAGATAGTGGAAATGTTTCCCTATGATATGTTCAGACGTTAGTCCATCGATGAAATCAAACACTTTTGCACTGAAACTCCTATCAGAGCATATATACTAATCTTGTATTGTAAGACTGTTTCATTCCCAGAAATCGTTTTCTGACAAGTTTGATGGCAGCTTAAACTATATTCATTGTCGTCGTTTTGCTTCCCTTAAATGTTTTGTACGACATATCCAAACGATATTGAATATGTCATGGAGAGTGACCGTAAGAAAAAGGACACTGACCATAAAACACAACGGGGTCTAGTAAGATAATCAACCAAATCAATGATCATGAAATTTGCATACATAGTTATCACGAAGATCGTTTCAACACCGAATTATGCTCCATTTAAAAACAAGCCTGTCCTTCTTATGGATTCGGCAGATGTATTTAAAAGTTCGAAACTCTTTGCCGAGGAAAATGCCCCCAAAGTAACCGACTACTTTCGACGTGAACTTGCAATGCCTATTTCGACAAAAACTATAGTCCACTTATGAAAGGCTACTCGGCCACATTACCATATTTTCATAGCATTCAACGAAAACAAGCCAAGAGGTGAAGACGTTTACGAACATGCACTTTAACTAAGAACCAACAGTTTTATCGAAAGAAATGAAGAGCAAGGGAAATATCCTTTCTTGGAGTTTTTCAATCTCGCGTACCTGCGACAGCACCAGTCAGCTCGTACACAATATCTCGATGTCGTCATCAACCCATAGTGTACATGCCTTCAATATAACTCTCGCCGTTACTCTTGTAAATCAGAACCCCGATCCCACTGGACATAAATACAAGGTTTAAAAGTTACAATATGCAGAGTACATAACAGTGAAATCGAATGAAAGACTCAAGAGTCAGGAGTTCGGTTTTTCCCGACACCACTCAGATGACCACCGTAATCCTGTTCCTTTACATCGATTTCTATGGCGACGCATGAAAATGCACAATGTCTACTACCAGCGTTACTTGCAGTAGTACCATGCAAGGAAAGCTTAATCCAGCATTTAATGTGCACGATTAGGCTACTCTTATATGCAACAGCAAACGCATTTCAAAGATTGTATGTGTAGTTAAGCACATCATACAGGGTCTTGCTATAGACTGTTTCATAGCTGCTGACCTCTTCTTCTACGATGTTTACCTGTAGCAAAATTGTGTATGAATAATAAACATATCCTAGATGCTAAGCCTGAAGCATGAGCCTTGCATTGCCATAAGGATATGAGCGGACAGAGCTGAATATATATATTGGTTTTATTTAGCGACTTCACCCATATCTGAGACTTAAAACGCTTTACACTTTACCTTGAAGTTCCCTCGCTCAATTAGTTAAACAAGGGTATCAAAGACAGGCTAGAAAAACCTCGCAAGCCCGAAAGCATCGATAAGATTACCCTTCTATAATACGTGTGAACATCACCCAGTAATAACGACTCGCATCCACATTATTCTAAACTATCACGCAGTGTGCACGTAGTTTAGCTCGAGCATTCCGCCCAAGCGCGGCCAGAAGACGCTGCCTGCTGACCTATATACAGGTGCAGTATTGCCTAGAGACTCGCACCCGAGCGCTCAACAAAACTGTGAAGACTCCAAAAGCAAACACGCCGTCGTATCGACGCGACATATCAAGGCACTGGTCTCTTCGTAATTTATTCAACAGCAGCCATTGCTTCGTCTTCAAATTAACAAGTATTTATTTTTTAAAAGAAGTCAATCAATGACGACAAATGATCCAGTACCATATTCCGTTAATTAGAAAAGTTTACATCCGTTTATGTACAAAGACGACCACGAGAAATAATCATACACAACACAGTTCCTGCGATACAATACTTGTCTTGACAACTTATATCTCTTCCCCAAATAAATCCGACGCTGATCTCTTCTTATCAAGTTACAAATCTCCCCGATTTCTACAGAAAAACAAGGAGAACAAAAAAACTTTGCGCTGGTTGGAAAACAATGACAAATATTTCAAATTAAAAACATCTGATTCAAAATCTCAATTTATTTTCCGTTACTTTGATGCATGTATGCAAAAAAGTATTCCGTTTCTTGAATATGCTTATGTAAATATCTATCTCATTAAAGGCAAGGGTGAAGCTTCATTATTTCGCGACAAATGATCGATATGCAATGGTCATTTCGCTATATACCAAATAAACCAGTGTCAATGACGACAAATTACTCGAAGTACGATATGCATCTGAATATTCACGAAATATTTACCATAACCCTGAATGTCAACCAAATCAAACACGGCATTTACATATTATATGGCCCAATTGCTCATTTGTGCACTAATTCAAACGTAAAGTAACACCGCTTTATAATGCTTTTCCGCTCTACATAAGACTGTTTCAAAATAAAGGATGCTGTATGCTGCTAAGCATATTTCATCAACAGGCGTATTCCTAGCTGCAGACAGCAGAACACGAGAAATTCTCACCGACGGTTAAATAAACAAGACATTGCTGCAGATGACTCTGCCGATGGTTCTGAGGACATGTCAGAAACCAGATTTGCTGAGGCTCCTTTCAAAGGGTCCCGTCTTTTTTTCAATAAGACTTGACTTGCACAGTCGGCCCCACAAGGTAAATCCCTCAGCAAAACATTTGGAGCAGACGCAAGTAATTAGCACAGTCAGGACCC
This sequence comes from Theodoxus fluviatilis, assembly GCA_034096865.1. Classification (NCBI taxonomy): domain Eukaryota; kingdom Metazoa; phylum Mollusca; class Gastropoda; order Cycloneritida; family Neritidae; genus Theodoxus; species Theodoxus fluviatilis. The sequence continues at coordinate 46,635 of JAWQFJ010002394.1, forward strand.
CTTCAGCAACGCGGCAATTTCCTCAGATCTTGATTTACATATTTAGAAGATCGTTCACAGTATTGATGTTCCTCTACCGATACCATCGGCCGTTTGTTTCCATTTCCTATTCACCCATTAAATAAAGAAAAGGAGGAAAAGTGGTCACAGACATTCTGATCTGATCCGTTTCATGTCCACGACAGGGGGCATCCTGTAACTCTGTGTCCTTGAAGACGTCTCTGCCAGGACTGAACTCCATGGAATCATTCCACAGCTCGTCCCAACCATCGAAAAAAGCTTCCAGGTCGACGGAGACTTCCGGTGAAGACGACCTGTCCTGCGTCGGCGGTCGCGGCCACGAGAACTCTAGCTCCGAGCCAATATAGAGAGCACGACGAGGAGGGAGAGGAGAAGGGTGGTGGTGGTAGTGAAGTGACGGCCGGCTCCCCCAGAGCCACCTCCCCTGGGGCTGTAGTGCTCGTGCTGGTCCGTGATGTACTGCTGCTCCTGACCCTCGTCCGCTGAGGCCCGCCACTGGACCTCGGGCTGAGTGGGCTGCTGACCTCCTATGGGCTGGAACACGACAGAGAGAAATGCGAGGTGAAAAATTGGTTTGGAAACACACGCGGTTAAGGATGGTAGAGAAAACCAAGGCAACCAAGAAAGCAACGAAGGTACGACCATGTGGGTTGAGGGTGGAAACAGGCTCTTCGCGTCTCCATGCATGCACAGCTCGTGAAAGGCAAGTTACCAGACTTGTCCTAGCTCAAATAAGCTCAAGTGATATTTGTTATTTATTGCCTTGCAAAGCCTACAAAGGCTGATAAGCCATGATACTCCATCCACCAATGCACATACCCATCCACCAACCCATCCACCCACCCATCCACCCACCCACCCACCCATCCATCCATCCATCCATCTATCCATCCCCCCATCCATCCATCCATCCCCCCATCCATCCATTCATCCATCTATCTATCCCCCATCCATCAATCCATCCCCCCATTCATCCATCCATCCATCCCCCCATCCATCCACCCATCCATCCACCCATCCATCAATCCATTCATCTTTCCATCCCCCCATCCATCCATCCATCCATCTATCCATACACCCATCCATCCATTCATCCATGAAGAGAACAGAAGAAATTGCAGCCTGAGAGAGAGATTGAAAAAGTGCACGTCAGTAGAGAAACACACACGGCCACAAAGTTAAAATCTGAATGTAAATGTGCATGAGGAAACACAGCTACAGCGTCAGATATGACCCCAAAAAAGTTTTCTTAAACCACAATTTTTTTCAGTTTTTTAATTATTCCAGAATACTATTAGTCTCTCTGACGAATTCGTTGAGCATTTTCTCTTAAAATGTAACATCGAGTTTAGCCTTGTTTGTCAAGCACAGTGGCCAATGTGAATATTTTCCTTATGTGTCCGGTTGTAGGCTCCTGCAGAACTGGGACAGCTGTTTACCAAAGGCAGAGAAAAGTCGCACACTGTACATGTACAACGACAGAAAGGCAACATGCTGGGGCCGAAACATAAAACCGGGAAGAAAGAAAATAAGGGGAAAAACTCCAGAGCAAAGCCAGAGATGATTCACGGGGAAATTAAACACTTGAAAATAAAGGACACACAACAGCAGCAAAAATAAGAATTTAACTCAAAAGGCTGAAATGATTGGAATGCAACATCGCAGGTGACAAATTCGATTGGCTGCAGCCAGGGAACTGGTCCCCAACCCCACCCCACCCTCCTTACAACAATTTCCTTCTTACTGACTCTAGACCGACCAAAATGTGTACAGAGTTTTCGAATGCCGTTCCTCGCTATTTCCACAGCGCAATCAGACTGCGAAGAGCTTTCAGCTAGTACGGCGCGTTCTATACAAAGAAAGCATCCGAATCCACAGAGTGTTTTCGTAAACCCTTTATATACACAAACGCCATTCTATGGGCGACATCAGGTGCAGACAACTCGATTATCGGGCTGACCGACAGGGGGCGCAAGGCGGAGACACGTGGTTTGTTGTGGCTGTCGGGAAGTTTGCCGTCTTGGCGGGAAACCACACGGGTGACGTGCGCCATCTGGCGGGAAAGACGCTGATGTGTGCAGCGGGATTCGTGGCAAGGTCTGTGTGTGTGTGAATCATGCGTCTGTTTTTGCATATTATGGGCGTATGCGTAGGTTTGTACGATAGTGTGTGTGTGTGTGTGTGTGTGTGTTTGTGTGTGTGTGTTTTTTTTTTAACGTGTGTGTGTGTTTTTAACGTGTGTGTTTGTGTGTGTGTGTGTGTGTTTGTGTGTGTGTGTGTGTGTGTGTGTGTGTGTTTGTATGTGTGTGTTTGAATGTGAATGAGAGCGAGAGTGAGTGTGCATGTGTGTGTGTGTGTGTGTGTGAGAGAGAGAGAGAGAGAGATAGATAGAGAGAGAGAGAGAGAGAGAGAGAGAGAGAGAGAGAGCGTGTGTGCGTGTGTGTGAGGTGTGAGTGTTTGTATGCCAACGCGCGTTTTCCAAGGCAAAGCGATAATACAGAACTTCACTGCAAACAAGGTTCTCACTCCATGGGGAAAAATGTCATGACACTCACTTACACATGATCCACTCGAGGAAATAATTGTTTACCTATCGTCGAATAAAAGCTGAAGAAATTCTTGGATTCTCACGAAGCCAGTGATAATGACCTGTTCCCGGGACGATGCGCAAAAAAACACACAGCGAAATTTGACTTCTTAACGAGATGGTTAAAAAAAACGTTGGGAAAAAATTCTCTTTGAGCAGCACAAACAGGCTTGAAAAAAAACTTTATCCCAGAAAAAGTCAAAGACGAACCCCTTCGAAAACAGAAGGCAATACCATGCAGTTCTACTGGCAGGCTTTTGGGAAGCTAAGATGGAGTCGATCACAGACCATTTCCTAGCCAACGAATAAATGGGGGAAGGAGTGAATGAGGTTTTACGTCCTATCACTATCAGTCTTTGTAGGCTATGAAAGGCAATATACACCACACATTCACTAAAGACGGCCAGAGAAAAAAGGGCAAGTCAGGTCCCGATTCCTTTTGATATTCGGCTTTTCCTAATCACGTGGGTAGAGGCGGTGGCTCAGTTCTTACCCCCAATTCTCAGCAAACTCTGCGTCGGATATGCCCATGCGGCCTCTTATTTTCAGATTGAAACTCTCAGAGGTGATCTTGAGAGAGCAGCGAGCAACTTCACTGTCACTCATAATGCTGGCGTCAACTAACAGTAGCCAAAAGTGTCGGGAATGATTGCAGGGTGGGGAATGGGGAATGGAGGATGGGGGTGGGGGTTGGTGTTGGTGTGGGGACTGAGTCTGTCACGTCACGGAGATGAGCAGGGAGAGATCACGTCACGCAGCGCGACCTAGCGGTCATCGGAGCTGCCGCCGCGTCATCTCTGCATTCCATTGTCTGGGACGCGGTCGCGCGCCAAAACCATCACGGCGCGAGATGATTGGCGCGAGGCGCATTAATCTCACGCGTGGGCCACGTGCTCAGACACTTCCGGTTCCGGGCGCGCTGCACGCGAGCTGCACGTGCGGGGCTGGGGGCCGTGGCGAGAAGGAGGCTGGGACGTGCTGCAGACGCCATGCTGGTCTCCACCGTGTTTGCCTTCCGTCCCCGGCCATCGTGACAAACTCGACCCCACTCCTCCTGCTGGCAGACCCGATCCGCCGCCGCCATTTTTTTTTCTCCAGCAGCCCTCGTGCTTGATTGCGATCGAGTGAATTACGGCCCTTGTCGCCCCGGCGGGAGATTATGGGCCAAACTGCTACAAATCTTCCAACAATTGACCAGACTGCCCGAGTTGCCTCCCCTGGTTTTCTTCGCAGACGCTCTGGCTTCGCAGCGAAATTGGAACGCGCCTGATGAAGAATGTTAGTGGAACAGGGAACGTTTTGTCTGAGATAGCATGCACTGCTTCTCTGAAACAATACACGCTTGTAGCGGTGGAGCCACATGGACGTTTTGTTGATGCTGAACCTTCTTTTGGAACACAAGCCAGAAAACTGAATTGCATCAACAATGGTTCGTTCAGGTGAGTGCATCCCCTGGAAAAGGCTTATTAATCAGCACTTATCGGCCAGCGCGATGTTGTTCCGTCACAAAGAGGTACCGGTATATATGATAATGGAACAAATTTACGACAGGTCATATAAACTGTCAAATCCCAACAAATACGCACAGGCATATATCTGGTTTCTCATTTCAATTCATTACATCACAGATATTTCACTGATTTCTAACTTTGGATGCACCCCCAGACCTAATACACCAAAAACTGTCATTTCTGAGTGGTGAAGTGGCTCCATTAAAGAATTGCCGACTCCAACCAGCTGAATGATGTCACATCCAAACGTAACAATGCAGTCTTCATGCCACAGCTCCAGCGAACAGCTCGTTTTTTCTTCACGGCGCCGTCCTTGCTCAAAGAACGCGTTAGAAGTTCAAAACTAACGTCTCCTTTGCTGATTTGAAAAGTCGGGGCAATGCGTCCGAGGAGAAGATAAACAGCACGTCCATAGTATGAGGAAAAGTATTAGCTGGAATGGAAAGGGCGAAAAAAACATCATAGCGACGGAATCGGGTCACGGTGACACTGAAAAAAAAAGATGAGGTGGTTGAGAGGCAAACACCACGAGCCGAAAATGACAAGGTTTAGTCTGACGAACGGCGAATCGGGCTGCAGCAAACGTCGTTAAGCACTTTGTGGCAGAGCCACGGGAAGAGGGCGGAAAAGTCAAAGAATTACTGAGACAAATACAAGAGGTCAGAGAAGA
>JAWQFJ010002394.1:61423-68923 GCA_034096865.1 Theodoxus fluviatilis
GATTAGCTCTCCAAATTTCTCTTTGTTTTAGTGCGGACAACTCGTGCACACAAACAGGAATAAAGAATAGCATTTTTGTTAAACGGCGTTCATTTTCCTGAAATACTTCCCTGAAGTGCGTGGTTCATCTCAGAGATTAATAAGAACGCACGGAACGGGGAGCAAACCGCCACTCGAGAATAGTGCACGAAAGGTTGGAAGAAGGGAAAACAAATGGATTCACTAAGTGCCTGGTACGCTTCAAAAGGCCAACGGGCGGCGACGAATGCTTGCCCTTCCATACAGTCAGAACAACTCTGAATCCATCAGCAAAACCTTGTCCAGATGCTCCCTTGAAACATTCCACACAATCACTCTAAAGTAACCACTCAAAAAAGTCAGCAGGATGAGAAATACTTCACCGCCTAGCAAGTTTGCAGAGTTTCTGTATCTGCCAGATGCCCTGGTATGCAATGCTTCTTAAATTAGAGACACGTATCATTTTAGACAAATTCGGTATCTGCAGAATTCCAAGAACGAAAATTAAACTATCAATGTTTCGTTGAATTGACTCCTCAAAAGATACGTTTGCCATTTGCAGAAACTAATGAAGAAAAACTGCGTCGCGTATATTTAGAAGTCGAGAAGGACACAAACACGCAAACCCGAGCCTAAAATACAAGCAGACGATAGAGACAAAGTAGCTCACTCTGCATTTGATGGATACACTCGTAACTCCACCTGTATTCAAGAGGAGCAGACGCATTGGAAGTCATGCAATGTCAGGCGTTAACATTTCAGAACCGACGTTTAGTTAGACGCAAAACAAAAGCACAATTTAGTTTTATCTTTAAGAGACGATGATTCACTCATGGCCGAGGTAGCGATGCGATTCTTGGGAGTCTACGCCACGAAATGCACAAGGCATGGAAGAACTGCTTGGAAAGCGTGGAGCAGAGCACAAATTGAGACAAAACATCCGTCAGCGTAACGACTGTGTTGCTGCTATTCTGTAAAGGTGCCCGAATCAAGAGGAAAAAAGTGCTGTCCCCCTTCATTTATGACACTGACCATGAAACTGCTTAATTCGCTTTTAAAGTAGCGTGTAAACATTAAATTGGATTAGAAAGAGCAATGTTTCCGTGTCATGAAATTGGCAGGGGAAAATAGAAGAGTCTAACTCTTAGCCGCAATCTTGTTCATTTCATGAAAAAGAGCAAATCATAAAGAATGTTTCATTCCGACAAATTTACCCGTAAGGTCCTGATAGTACGACCATTGCCGTGTAGTGTTTACAAATGCACCGACTGGTGATCAAAAAGAAAAACAAACATGCACTAAATCATACCATGGACACTGAGTAAAAATTCAAGGTGATAAAATGAACTCATTTCACAAAGCAGACAAATCATCAGGCAATTTTAATATGATGAGCACCAAAACTGAATTCCTGGCACGGCAAAGCAAACTATATGATGTATAGAGGTCAGACTTTCTTATGCAGATGCACTCAAAAGAAACATCCGGGCTGCAGCCATCGCTTGCTTGTCATGTACACGCAGTGTTGCTTTAGGAGCGATTCGATGAAAGTTTTTAGAAGAGTAGACGATAAGACGTCAACGACGACGACGACGACGACGACGACGACGACGACGAAGAAGAAGAAGAAGAAGAAGAAGAAGAAGATAAGAAACAAATGCGAATCAGTCAGCAAAGCCGAGGTGTGTGGATGATATATGCATATCTACAAGTTTGGCGCAAGTTCGCTTTATCAAACAGGTTACATCTCCACTTGTTTACCACCTATCGTGGACATTAACGAAATCTTGTTTAGTGCTGGGTGAAACTCATTTCGAGAAAATCTCCGATACCATGCGGCACACTAGACAATTCTAGACATGTTGGGGAAGAAACAAAATTTGCTTGTCCGAACTGGATATACAATAAACCTCCCTGCACTGCTGCAAATATCTGGGAAGATTACCACTGACACAACCACAAGCTCTCTTACTTCAAGATAAACGCCGACAAGTGACATTAAAGAGGCTGCACCATTGTTTCCTTATCTGTCGAGAGAGTGCAGGCAGCAGGTCTGGCAAGGGAGGTAACTGTGACTGAGGTCGCGTAGACGATTCTGCATCTCCATGGCGGATCAGGCTGCCAGGGCTGAGGCTACCCAGGCAAATTCCACGATAAAACAGCGCATGCCCACATTTTAAAGACGCCAATAATCTCCATGACAAAAACAGATTTTCCCGCCCAGTTGTTAAGGCACTACAACAAGTAAACAACAACTGTCCCCCCCAACTCCCCCCCCCCCCCCAAAGAATCGTCCGTGCATAAAGAATGCTGTACTAGCAAATGTTTTGTAGGATAAATGACGCACTTGGAGGATGGGCCATTAATGACCAACTCGCTATTGCCTTATAAGACTTTTAAATAAACAGTGGAATAAAGTGGAAGCCAACGGCTCTCAGTGTTAAGATAACTAAAGTAGACTGGTACTGCTCTGCAAAGAGCTCCTGGGGCAGATTAAGTGAGGTGCTGCCGACAGGTTGAAGGGGGTGGGGGGTGGGGGTGGATGGCTGTAGAGTGCGCCGTGTCGGTCAGATTCTGTGTAGGGAGTAACATATGCAGAAAGGGGGAAACACTCCCCTTGCTGCCTTCCAGGTTTAATTTCTAGTCCGACTGCGAAAATCCTTCCGGTCAGTGCACACACGCATAATTCTCCGACTTTAGATGACAAGTGATACAGCCGCAACGACTAATATATCCACAGCATGTTGAACCGCCTGGGAGTGGCACTCTGCTACAAATTCCGAAGGTGCAGTGAGGTATCCCAGATGTCCAAAGCTGGCCAGAGGGATGATCACTTATTCACCAAGTCCAGACTCTGCTCCACGCCACTACACAGTCAAGAGCTGAGCTTTGGCACTCTTCAAGATACAAGGCCAGATGTTTCACAGACGGAGAGAATGAACGGAAAAGTTGGTCGCAAAGCTTTCATAAGTAACCGAACGGAGTGAACATAAGAGCGGAATATACCAGTGTAGGAGTATGTGCTGCGAGTCCACGTCAGATCTGCAGCTTTCTGGAACAAGTCTTCTTGAGGTTGCTTGGCATTTGTTTACCGTAGTTGCCACGACACTAAAAGGCGGTTCAACATGCTGTGGATATATTAGTCGTTGCGGCTGTATCACATGTCATCTAAACTTGGACAATTATGCGTGTGTGCACTGACCGGAAGGATTTTCGCAGTCGGACTAGAAATTTAACCTGGCAGGCAGCAAGGTGAGCCTTTCCCCCTTTCTGCATACGTTGCCTGCAGTACAGTCCTATTAAGGAAGGGCGAAGATTGTATCTGGAATAGTTCCACCAACAAGCGAATGAAGGTAAAGGAAAAAGCACAGATTTTTTTACAATGAGTTTTACCCCCATGGGGTTCAAGCCACTTCCCACTTGACACCCTGAACATTGGGCCACTTATTGGATTTTGTTCTCTCACTTGAAGATAAACACAGGAAGAGACGCGACGCATTCAATTAAGTACCATCACCATCTCCACTCCTTAGCAAGTTTCTTTGATCCCACTCTGGCTCTTTGCTGCATCAAGGAATAAGCGCGCTACATTGTGCTATCGTTGCCTTCTCAGGTACACAATTTTACCACTGGGTGGGCGGGGACCATGCGAATGAAGCACCTTGCCCGAGTATACAACTCTAGGATCCATGTCGTTTCAAACTGCTACCGCTAGCCGCAATAAGCGACTACAGGCGGACACTCCTCTGCCCGTCGCACACGAGGCTACATTCTGGCAGCCAATCGGGGTTCCCGTTAGTGGAGCAAGAGCATCAGTTGTGCTTTGCGATTGGGAGATATTTTTGTCGTGTGGACAGCGTCGGTGTGGAACAAGGCGAATCGCCTCGCATACGACGGGCTGAACTACTGGACTAGTGTTGCTCTGGACGTGTCCACAGGGCTTCCCTATCTCGACAGCGCGTCATGAAAAGCGTGTCTGTGTAGGTGCTCCATGGAAGAGGCTGTTAATGAACAATTTACATGTGAGAAGCCGCGGAGGGCATCTTTGAAACACGTTTGCCTAGGAGCGTAGGACACCCGAAAGAATGTTTACTGCTTCCTAATCTCTCGTAAGGAACACGTGTTTTTATGCTACTGCTTTTTCTGTGCGAGGATGGGCGAGGGGGAAAAAGGGAGGATGCGAGTTGGGAAAGGCATCAATCAAGGTTTTGTAAACAGCCCTCAAAGCGTCACAATGCAATGCAAAACGATTTGTTTAGACAAAGTTATGTAACAGTTGTCCTGTCCATCTGGTGTCATTTTGACGTCCGAGTTTTCAACAGATGAGGAAAAAATGACTATAGAGTTTTGCCAGCTACATGCCAATCATCACCCAAGCCAAAGACACTATCTAACTATCTAAGATAGTGTCTTTGCTTCTGCGGAGTATTCAAGTCACAACAGCAGAAAGCTGCGCAGCGTGGATTTCAGCTGATGAGGAGGACACCGAGCGGCTCGGCCGTCTGTTACTCTTGCACACAACAAAGGACACGTCCACCTCTGCTGTGGTTGTTTGTGTTTTAGTTTGGGAAAAAAAGGACTGCGGGCATAACAGTAGAAACACACAAAGTCGACACAAGCTTACCCTTACTTTGCAGAAAATACTACCACCACCTTCTTCTTCTTCTTCTTCTTCTTCTTCTTCTTCTTCTTCTTCTTCTTCTTCTTCTTCTTCTTCTTCTTCTTCTTCTTCTTCTTCTTCTTCTTCTTCTTCTTCTTCTTCTTCTTCTTCTTCTTCTTCTTCTTCTTCTTCTTCTTCTTCTTCTTCTTCTTCTTCTTCTTCTTCTTCTCCTCCTCCTCCTCCTCCTCCTCCTCCTCCTCCTCCTCCTCCTCCTCCTCCTCCTCCTCCTCCTCCTCCTCCTCTTCTTCTTCTTCTTCTTCTTCTTCTTCTTCTTCTTCTTCTTCTTCTTCTTCTTCTTCTTCTTCTTCTGTCATTCAGTTTAGCAACACAAAATAGATTTGCCTTGACTGCATTATTCCTGCGCCGCGACTTCCACAGCCACAGAACCCGTGCACATCAAGCAGAGGAACATTCTACATGCATCAGCTATGGCCAGCTGGGATATCAGTGCACATCAAGCAGAGAAACATTCTACATGCGTCAGCTATGGCCAGCTGGAATCTCAGTGCACTTACGAGGTGGTAAGTTTGCCCAGAACACTTCCCTTTGGGAGAACAGTTCATCTCTGACAAAGAAGTGCGTTATTCGCTATGATCTCAGTAGTCTCTCTCGCTTGTGGAAACTTTGTGTTTTGAAGAAATTCTGACCGTGCATATATATGTATATGACGCATACACAAACAAACGCACGCACACGCACACACACACACACACACACACACAAACACACAAACACACGGAAACACAGACACACACACACACACACAGAAATACACACACACAGAAATACACACACAGTAATACCCCCCCCCCCCCCCCCCCCCCCACACACACACACACACGAACACACGCACGCACATACCCTCTCATCACCTCCTCATAATCACTCTTCTGTTTGTCTCATAACCCTTCCTCCCTCCTTCCCCTTCATCTCTTTACTTCCCCACCACCAACCCCACTCCTCTCCCAACTAGGAAGCTTGAGAGCTCCACCCACCATGCTTCGGACCCCTGCAGCGTGTTCTTTGCCGACTAGTCTTTGAAAGCGAGATGGCGGAACATAACTCGCCACATCTGCACCGCCATCTCATCTCCCCAGCCTGCCGTATTTGTTTGCCCGAACGTGATAGTCGCCAGCTTGGAGGGTCTGCAGCGGGCTCCGCCATTTCTGGCGGGAAGATGACACAAACATGGTTTTTTGTCAGCCTCATCTTCCCATCCCCCACCTCCCGCTGTCGCGGCACACGCCCCTTGGTTTACCCCCAGCCTTGTCCAGATCGTCTCTAATGGGCAGGTCAGGCAAACACAAGGTCCTGTGTCTGCTCCCATAGAAGAGCACGTAGAACTTGATAATACAAGTCCTAATGCTTAGTGTGCTTTGTTTGGTTATTTGTTTTCGCTGTCTTCGCCGTCTTTATGTTTCTTTCGTAAACTTTTTGTTTTAAATTAGAAGCCATTTTTCTTGATTTTTTTTTCTGCATTGAACACACTTGCATTCAACACTTGAGCTCCCTAATACACAGTAATCTTCATGGTTACGCTGCGCTCAATTTGTTTAGTTATGTGTCTGTCCGTGTAGCTTTCTTCCTGAATTCTACGGGGTCGATGTTTGTGAATCATTCCAAAAAGAAAGACGTTTCCATCTCAAAAATATTTTCACGGGTCGACCAGTCGTTTGCCACGACAATTATGCCACAAGCGACTTGACGAAAACAACGCGCTCGCACAACAGTTTTTTGTTGGGCCATTTTGAACGTCGGAAAGGGAGGAATGTCAAACATCTGCGCCTTGTCCCCACTCCAATCCTGGTCGAGTCTGCGCCCCGTCACAGAAATGCAGCAACAGCACACGATGACAGTGGCAACAGCAACAGCACTTAATTCTCAGTAAATAAAAACCTCTGGGCCTAATACTCTCCAGGTCCGCTATTCTCGACAGCTGGGAACGTCAGTCACGGGGGCTTGTATTGGCTGGCGGGGCGAGCTCATTATGAAAGAAGCAACCTTATCGGGAAAATCTACCGCGCACTCTTGGTGCGCCTTGAAAAGAGTTTTCACTCAACACTGAAAAGCTATTAGAGGCTGTGTCCTCCGCCGGTGATAACCCATTTCGGCAAATTCTTCTCCTCTCCTTTCGTCAGCGGCGCGGTTCTTCTTTGCTATGGGACGGAGGGAGGGAGGGAGATAGGGAGGGACGGAGGGAGGGAGGGAGGGCATGGGCGGAGAACTCGATGGAGGAGACGTGCAAGAAGACCATGGGCCTTCCTCGGCTTCTTGGGTGTTCTTCCTCTGATCCCACGCCGCAGCTGGGCAAGGGGGGGATGTGCTCTTCCTAATACAAGAGATGTTTGCGACTGATTACATCTAGCGCCTGCAATTGGAGACAGTCCCATTTTGCTTAAGGTAGTGCTATACCTACTTCTTTCCGTCTGCCTCCTGTTGCGTGGACGAGATGTGGCAGGCCCACAGAACTGAACAAAGACAGGGTTTTATTTTTGTCCTCCTGCCCGATGTTGCTGCAGCTTATTCGGCGGTGTATCACGTTGCTTCTGAATGAAACGGTCTGAAAGTATTATCTCTCTTCCCTTAAATCTGTCTGCCCCCCCGTTTTGTGGACAATTTGTAAACGTAACGATAGATGCTATCTTCATGGGTAATTGCTCGTTGAAGATTGCACCGCAATTTAACACCTTGCAATCAGAAAGTGTAATTCATTTCAAGATGTAGTTGTCCACAACGACGAAGTGCGAGACACGGACGGGATGAGAAGAAGAAGAAGAAGAAGAAGAAGAAGAAGAAGAAGAAGAAGAAGAAGAAGAAGAAGA
>JAWQFJ010002394.1:71423-76423 GCA_034096865.1 Theodoxus fluviatilis
AGGCTATGAGGCCAAGGACTGCTTGTTGCTTTTTCAGCCTGAGTGGTTTGTGTGAGGTTGTCAGGCAGGTCGGATTGCGAAGGCAGTGGCGATGCCATGCCCAGTAGACAACAATTTTCACCTCATTAACTCTGCAGACATGCTGGAAACGGATCTTTTGAAACAGGCGCGGAGGAATCAAGGACGGAAATGGTCGACGAAATTGAGAGAGCAGAAGGGAGGAAAAGGAGGAGGAGCAGGAAGAGCAGAATTAGAGGCACAAGCAGAAGGAGGGAAGAAGGAGTGAAGGGATAGACGAAGGAGCATACAGTAGATAAAGACGAGCGGTATGCTCTAGAGAACGAGGTAGAGTAGGAGCAGAAACAAAAGAACGAGGAAAAGCGGCAGAAAATTGCTACATGATTATCATAGAGCAAACTGGGATAAGCAAGCATGGAGGCAAATGGCTCTTGAAATAAACATGACACTTGAGACACTGTTTCAAATGAGAAAATCATACATTAATATCACGTATTCACCGATTATTCCAGATATTCTTTTCTTTTTGGCCTTTTCCGTTAATGACAACTCCAGAAAGTTGATGACTCTTGCAATCTCTACCCTTCACGCAACACTCAGCAACTCAACTTGGCCCTGGCAACCCGGAAAGTCTGCCTTTCCCTAAAGGCAGTCGCCTCAAAACGTGAAAAAGACGTCATGCCGTGCGATTGGCTGTCGGGGTCAGCGCTCACAGGCGCTCTCTTCTCTGATTGGCTGCGCGTGCCCAGCCCTCGTGGCCGTCGCCATGTTGTTGGTTGGGGCCTGGCCCTTAAACAAACAAGCAGCGGGCGGGCGTTCCGATTAAGAAATAAACTTCTGACGAAGTAGCATGTTGAGCACGCGCGCGCATCTATCATGCACTAAACGAACATCTGTTAACAGGCTCCGCGACCCCCGGGCCGCTGTCAAGGATCCAGGGCCTTCTCTGCCTCTTTCTTCCGTACTCTCCCAAGGCTCTGAGCAGTCAGGCAGGAAGCCTCCTCCCTTACTGCCGAGGGGCCTGTTCTTTCATCCACAGAGTTCGTTTTGCACGCTCTCCGTAGGGCCACTCCACCGAGGCATCCCCGTATGAACGCGGTTAAGTGTGGCCGTAGGCTTTCCCGCACCACGCTGCTGTAATCAGAGAAGAGAATCTTTGTGTGTGTGTGTGAGTATGTGTGTGTTTGCGTGCGCGCGTGTGTGGGCATGTTTTAAGTGCATTACTGAGAAACATTCGTGTCCTTGTGTTTGCATCGAACCTCCGAGCGCACGCGCACGCTCACCAAACAAGAATGTCTCGGCAGGCATCGTTGCTCGTTCTTCATTCTTCCAAAGATCCTAGGATCTTTGATTCTTTGAGCTGACAGGCCTGTCTGACCTGTTAATGTTAAAAGGTGAGCGGAGTGGGCGCATTGTGAATGCGAGTGAGCACTAGTTATGTCCATAGAACTTCACATTATTTTGTTTCCATGCATGTGGACATTTGTATTCTAGTCTTCGCGGTTGTTTTCAAGCACTTGTGCGGTCGCAGGATGGAGTCGCACATACCAAGCTTACGCAAACTCGAGAAGTTCAGAGATATCCGTTATGAATTTATGAAGGAGCTCCGCTTGAATCATCACGCAGGCTAAGGTCAAGACAATACGCTGACACATGCACAGAGCAGACCTGCCCTAGACAGGAAGTCTGGGCCTAGAAGTCGCTCTCCTCTCACGATGTTTGACTGCAGCAAAGGTTACGCAAACATCAAAGTACATCCTCATCTTTTTCGAGGCTCAGTTTGTTGACGCTGCCTCGGTTACAAGCAAGCGTCGAAGTCAGTTGCGGTATGTCAGGGGTGGGCGTGATGAATTGATAGAGAGAAAACCAACCTCCCCTTCGGATCGACTGAGGCATCCACTGTGGGAGCGCACCAGGGAAGAGAGAGGTGGTATTCAACATTTTATTGACGTGTTTGCACGAAACGTTATCTATCATGGTTGATGGAATATTCATGGGTGACACTGCAACTTAACCTGTCAACCAACACATTTCTCATTTTGCCTTATCGGGAGACCGTAATGGCATCTTGAAAATGCTGGTTCGTGAATGGCGTAAACTCGACATTAATATGTTTGTCTTTCACCGACTTCCCCATGCAGTCAGATAGCATGTTTACCCAAAATTTAAAAAGCGTTTTCGCATAGACGTGTCAATTTAGACTTCGTAAGGAGGGAGTAGGGAAAACACAAATTAACCAGCATGTTATTCACGTTATCACCAGAAAGTGCCCGCTGCAAAAACAGACACGGAAATTGCAGCTTCAAGCGTGAAAGAAACTTTGGAGCTTATATTACATGTCACATGATCATGACAACTGTCCTTTTCAGTACCACCAAAGATCTACATCTCATTTCGCCATTCCTCTCCTAGCAAAACCAACATGCAAAGGAGACTCCGCTAAAAGACAGGACCATGATTTGCGCACTGTCTTTGTCCACAATCTGACCTGATCCTTCCCAAAGGTACCTAGATTAGCGAGGGTTTGATAGTGACTAAAAGACTTGCGCCCTACGTTAGCATTTACTATTGATATTCTGTCGTTGAGATATGTCACAGTGCGAAAATTCTTACTGCGATGGTGCAGTGCCACAGTGCGAATTTTCGTACACATGACAGTACAGTATTCACTAAGTTCACTCTCTATTGGTTCTATTAACCAATGAGAGCACAGCACACGTCAGAGCCAGTCCGCCATCAATGCCAGTGCACTTGGTGTGTACCTTTTTATGTTATCACGGCACTTCGAGGGTTAACTGCACAACGCATTACCCTAAATGACATTTTTAATTCTTGGGCAAAGAGATCCTATTGGACATTCCATCGTGCGAATCACTACTGCAACACCACTAAGTCTTATGGTCACGAAGAAAATAGCTGCTGAATACAGTTTTATATAAGCAAAACAATATCACATTTTTATTATTAAATAAACAGCATGAAGATGCGAAAGAACGTTTTATGTATTTCAGATATACCAGAAAAGCCAATATATAAGATCTACGGCACAGCAACGGCTCATGAGACAATTCGCCTCTCGCCTGAACAAATGACGTCTTGGAGTTGGACCAAAGTCTACTGTTAAGCCTGTTCTTAATTAACTGGACGAACAATAGTTCGGCCAACCATGTATTGCAAACGAATAGATCGCCTGCGAACTTGTTCGGAGTCCGGTAGTTCGGACGGACGCAGATTTTATTCCTTACCTGACTGTAATACTATGCATACGTCACTGACTGTAATGATATGCATACGTCACTGACTGTAATGATATGCATACGTCACTGCCCGAATCAAACTAAAGTTGAGGCAATCAAATCAACCAAAATGGCTTCCCCCGTAGATCGTGACGAAGAGAAATTTGTGCTATTTCTTGTTCTCAATGGACTCATGGAGGCCGAAGAAGATGACACGAGGTACAGATCTCTAGAGGATGGCAACATTGCTCTAAGTTCATCAGCGGCACGATGATGAGAGTTCTGCATGCGCGCCAAAGCAAAATAAAGTGGCAGAATACATTTGTTGACTTGTCTTACAGAATACAACGTCCAGGCGCCAAAGGGCTTTACATGACCAGCCAATCAGAGCAAAGTTTCGGAGTGGTTCCCACTACATACTCTGCAAATCTCAAACCTGGTTCGCCGATCCTTACCAACCTAGTTCGCGAGCCGAGATTTCGGCCAGTTAAGAAATATACGGCGCATGAACCTAGAGCCGAGAGTTCGTCGAGTTAAGAACAGACTTTAAACAATGCTAGCTTCCTGCCTTTGGGTGGTAAGTTTGGAATTAGCTGAGAAAGTAGTGGGGCGTAGGAGAGAGGGTGTGGACGGGGGTTAATAGGGTACGGGGTAGGAGCTGGGGGTGATATAGAGGGTATGAGTTCTTACATTGACTCGACTCCAAATGTACATTTTGCGGTCGAGGAACCCAGCACAATGACATATCCATTACAAGCCGGCACCTGCCGCCTTCAGACTTCATAACGTCAGCCACCCGCGGCACGGAAATCTCGGCTGATGAGCGTCGACACATGACGTCTGCTGTGCATGCCTGGAGCTGGAGATCAGAGGGGCAGAAAAGGCGTGGGAGGCAATGGAAGGCGGCAGGGGGGAGGGGGGAGGGAGGGCCAAGTAGGGAAGGAAAGTACACTCAATGGAGAGAGGAACGAAAGACTCGGGAGACTGGAGAGATGGGGTGGAGGAGAGCGAGGAGTATGAGAGAGGGGAGAAGTGGGTGTGGGGAGGAAGCAGGAAGGCGATAGAAGGAGGAGAGAGATGAAAAGGGCAAGGAAGGGACAGAGAGAAAGAGGGGTACGTGGCGGATGGGTTGGGGTGGAAAGCTAGGGTGGAGGTGGAGAAGTGGCAGGAGGGGGAGGGGAGAAGCTGGTAGCGGAGAGTTGCGTGAGTGTCAGGAGATAACGAAGAGGAGCGGAAGGTGATTCTGTGCATGCAGGACGAGCGTCAACAGGTGACTATCTCTGCGTGGAGAGGTTACATTGCCAATGGCAGTCGAGGTCGAGACGAGATTAGCAACAGTTTTCCGCAATAAGCTCGGCACCCTCCTTTTTGCCGTCGTACGCTACATGCGTTGCACCGCACACACTTCGCCATACAGCTGTCGAGGGAAGCGAAGTGTCTCACAAAAACAGCCCTAGTGCACGCTTGGAATAATTAACTCTGAATTGCTGGAGGCCGCACAAGACAGACCTAATGAAGATGGAGGGAAGCAGGTCAATCAGTTGGGATCAGCATATAATTAGAGTCAGTTAACCCTCGGGCTGCAACAGTCCGAAAATGCGGACAGCGACGGTGGACATGCATACACTGTCCGAATTTTCGACCACTGGGCTTAGGCTCTGTGTGTTAAACTTTCACTTACTTACACTCTATTGGTTAGAGCCTGTTTCTATCAACCAATTAGATCACAGCACACATCAGAGCCGG
>JAWQFJ010002394.1:78923-96423 GCA_034096865.1 Theodoxus fluviatilis
TTAAATGTCTGTCACTATGTTTGTTGTGAGGTACCAGTGAGGATTGATGAAGATGCCCAGTGATCAGGGGGTAAAGTGTAAGCGGTTTGAGACCCTGACAAAGGGTGTAAGTCGCTATAAAAAACCACACCTTTACCTTTACCTTTAGTTAGCTGGTTGGTTGGTTGATGAGATTAAGTGTGTGTGTGTTGGTGGGTTTTATTTGTTACTTGGTTTAGTT
This sequence comes from Theodoxus fluviatilis, assembly GCA_034096865.1. Lineage (NCBI taxonomy): Eukaryota > Metazoa > Mollusca > Gastropoda > Cycloneritida > Neritidae > Theodoxus > Theodoxus fluviatilis. The sequence continues at coordinate 79,144 of JAWQFJ010002394.1, forward strand.
GGCTGGTTGGTTGGTTGTTGAGATTAAGTGGGAGGGTTTGGTTGGATTTCATTGTTAATTGGTTTGGTTGGTTGATGTTCTTAGTTTCATGTAAAGACGTTGAATCCAAAACCTTATTTTAGGTCGTAAGCATATGACAGACATGGAAGCTTAACTTAGTACGACTCATAAATAAAGTAGTGACACAACTAAAATAACTTCCATCGAAAATATTGGACACTTCAATAAGGAGTCGCAGGAGAATGCACACACACACACGTACACACACAGACAGACACACACACACACACCACACACACACACACACACACACACACACACACACACACACACACACACACACACACACACACACCACACACACACAGAGACACACACATACACACACACACACACACACACACACACACACACACACACACACACACACACACACACACACACTCCTTTCGAAGATACTTGAAGAATTCTTTCAAACAGGTTATGGTGTTTAAGTAATGGAATCCTTCTTATAAAACAAAATACTATTGCAATGCAGAACAAATCTCCGTCATAACAATCACACACACACACACACACACTCACACACACACACACACACACACACACACACACACACACACACACTCACACACACACACACACACACGCACACACACAAACACACACATACACACACACACACGAACACGCACAAACACACACATATTCTCATTCTCTCTCTCTCTCTCTCTCTCTCTCTCTCTCTCTCTCTCTCTCACGCACACACACACATATCCAGTTTGAAAGCAGAAAGAGCTGAGCACTAAATGGAGAGATAAAAAAACACACACACACGAAAATACAGTTATGCGAAGCACTTACAAAGTGATTAACGATTTCATTATTCGAAAAGCATAGTTGGACTGCTAGTTACGCCAATGTCGGGGGCCATGCAGAGTTGTATAAAGTGATTTCTTCTTTTCCCCCTACGGAACATTATTGTTTTCTTCACCCCGTGCGGCTCCATCTTCAAAGACTTTAAACCGTCGCTTATCTGCGGCAGCGCGACCACAAAACGTGAAAATAGAAGATATCTGGCTACAAAACACGGCGTCCATCAGACCATGAAATTCCCAGTCGAAAATTTCAACCTTCGAAACAATGAAACCCACATATTCCATTTTCGGAGTAAAAAAACAACAACAAAAAACCCAAACCAGCAGACTATTTTTCATGTGTATTTTTGTCTCAACTGCGCAGAGAGAGAGAGAGAGAGAGAGAGAGAGAGAGAGAGAGAGAGAGGGGGGGGGGTGGTGGTGGTGGTGGTGGATATGAGTGGCGTAGTAGTAAAGAAGCCTAAAAAAGATCGAGGAATGAAGTGGGGAGAAGGAACGAGTTAAGAACTTTATTTCTGGAAACTACTCAGAACGTCATAAAATTTTGACGACCTCACTATATCCGGGTACTGCTTATCGCTACAAGTGACGATTTATCTCCCCTGCGGAAGGTCACTGTACCTAACTAATGTGCATGCTTGTCACGAGATATCGCTTTGCTGACAGCTGGGACTATATGTATATATAGGACAGGATAGAGGCAAGCAACGAGAGATGCAATGAATTCGAATAACCCCGTATACATTCGCGCATATAATCAAAGAGTGTGCCAATATAAAGATGAATCTCTAGTAAAGCGCTTACTCGTAGAGGTCACCCTTAAAAACTTCGAAAGTTATCTGATATTCTCCAACTACTGGGTAAGAGCACCTCCAAATCAGTAAATGAATGTACATTTTTAAAATTTAATGTTACGTTTACCCTCTTGATATCACATGCAGATCTTTCAAGACACGACAATTTCTTTGTGTGGGTCAATCATCATCATCATCATCGTCGTCGTCGTCGTCATCGTCGTTGCTGTTGTTGTCGTCGTCGTCGTCGTCATCATCATCGACATCATCATCATCATCATCATCATTACTGAGAAGGTTGTAACGGGGGGGGGGGGAGTGGGATGAGTGGGGATGGAGGGGTTACGTTCATGAGTTGGAATGAACGTGGCAGGGTTCTGACTTACTCTAACAAAAACAACATAGAATATCTTTATACAGACAAAACAAACCAGCGCGCGCTCGATTTCATGTTTCCAGAAGAACCCTAGCTGCTGTCGAGAGCATGAAGTCATGACAAATCTTTAAGAGGACGACACGTCTTCATCTGTTTTCAACTGCCGGTCACAAAACTGGTCACATCTCCATTATCTCGGGAACTGATAAAATTACCGGACGTCTTCTTTTGAAAATAAAAAAGCAACAAATTCTAACACCCAAGTCTGGTGTACAGCAAACCGACAGCAGTCATTAATCCGTGCTCTGAAAGAGTTACCCCTGCGAACGAATTTAATTAAGCAGCGCAGGTCCACTCAAGGCGTCCGGCTCATACGGCGCTCAATCGGAATTTTCACGTCTGAGCTCAAATGTGGACCTCTACAGCATTCTCTGTATGAACGAACTTGAGCTCCTGTCAGGATACATCGCCTCATACGGAAATCCGACTCTGGCGCGATATGTCCAAAGTCTTGGTTTAGAACTCCCCTTCGGGCGGTGCCAGGAAAGGCCACTCCCAATGCCAGTGCTGCCCGTACCAGCAGTTCCTTCAGCAAGGATCATGGCTTCTCTTGTCGCCGTCTACTCAAGGTCGAACAGCGAGAAAACCCCAGGGTCGGGATTACATGTTGTCTGTGCGGCCCTTGATAAGAGATATTCAACCCCATGAATGCAGTGAGACGATGGCTCTGTTGCATGATAGACAGGAAGAAATAAAGGAGTAATAAACATCAGACACAGCAATAGTCGGAGGAATGGACGGATTAGAACTATCGAAAATGTTATTCAGCATATAGGCCATAGAGGGTACCCCAAAACCCCTTCCCCAACCTAATTCTCCCAATAATAATGATCCTTTTCCGTAAACGAGGACCAAGAATATGCATTAGAAGTGTTGCGAAGTTATATGGCAATGGAGGTAGTGGTGGTAGTGATAATGGTTGTATTTTGCTGGTTGTGATGTGGTAATGGTATTGCTGTTGTTGTTGGTGGTGGTGTTGAAGGTCTTTATTTTTTATGGTGGTGATGGTATCGTTGTTGTTTTTGGTGGTGATGATGTTGTTGCTGGTTGTGGTGCTGGTGATGTTGGTGGTGGTGGTGTTGCTGTTGCTGGTTGTGGTGGTCGTGAAGTTGGTGGCGGTGGTGTTGCTGTAGCTGGCTGTGGTGGTGGTGATGTTTGCGGTGGTGGTGATGGTATTGTTTTCGTTGCTTTTTGTGGTGGTGGTGGTGATGGCAGTGGTGGTGCTGTAGTAATGGTAGTGACGACGGCACTAGTGTGTGATTGGTGCTAGTAGTGGTGATGGTGATGTTGTTACTGGTTGTGGTGATGGTGATAATAGCGGTGGTGGTACGGTGTTGCTGCTGTAGTGGTAGGTGCTAGTAATGGTGGTGACGGTGGTACCAGTGTCAGACTGTTGCTAGTGGTGGCAGCGGTGAAACAACAGATGAAGAATTTTCTCTTCTACGGCCCGATTGGGACATGCATTCCAGACTTGCTGACGTGAGTGCCACTCAAGCGTTGGACATGGAAACAAACGTTCCATGCTGGAACCTCTACCAAAAATGGCGATAGGAAGAAACGTGAGTGAGTGAGTGAGTGAGTGAGCGAGTGAGCGAGCGAGCGCGTGAAAGAGTGAGCGAGTGAGTGAGAGGGAAAGATTGTCAGTAATGCAAGGATCTGTGCCTGGAGTTCATCGTGGGTGGGGAGAGAACTAAAAGTCACCGACGACCATACTGATGGGACGCACCTCTCATAGGAAGTCATCAGTGAGGCCAGTAACAGGCTTTTCGTCTTCTGGCTCTCTCAAGGGTAGGCCTATTCACAGATTATTTTTGGCAAGTGCAGCACCATGGAAGGTATGCACAAACAAAGTGTGCACCTATCGAAAACTCATTAAAATACCGCAATTTCCAGGTTTGTCAAGCACTACATGGTTTCGAACTCAACCACTGTTCAGTTCATCAGCTTGCGGATTCGGGTTATTCTGATGCTGTGCCAGATTATTTGCTTTCTATTATCGCTCATCTTCAACCTCCTATCCCCACCCCACTCCAATCCCTCTTCCCAAGAGATAGATGGAAAAAAACTTACTTAAGAACACGTCATAACCCATACATCCTCATATTACAGCGCGCGCATGCGCAATCACACACACACATACACACACACACAAACACACACACACACACACACACACACACACACACACACACACACACACACGCAAGCACAGAGACAAACACACGCACACACACACACACACACACAAACACATTGCAGGGTGGTGGGTCCTGGAATATTATAAATCACCACTGCCCATGACTAGTTCTTGCGGAGCTTGACGTAAGCAGATTTTAAAAATGACGTCAGACAATATGCTCTCTGGCGGCCGCAGTCGACACAACTCTCCAAAACAACTTGTCAAGTTGTCATGTACGTAGAAAAGTTTTTGTCTGTCCTGTGCATGTCTTCAGGTCTGTGTTGGGAACAGTTCCAACTCGTGTGGAAACGATGTTGGGGCCTCACACGTCGCTTTGCAAACAAAGAGGTGAGCCGGTGTCAAGACTATTAGATTGCTACAAGGAAAAGAAAAATTAAAAAACACGACCAGAGTCTGACCAATTGTATTCTCTCGAGAAAAATAATAGAAGCCCTGAAGAAGGCAGTTTGTGGGAGGGCTGACGGCACTTGTAGGCGGAGCGAGTGGCTTGGCTCTATGTGGCGATGGCGTCAAACCCGGCGTCGTAGAGCGCAGAGAATCCGCTGTTAATCTTTGGCAATGGAGTCGAGCCCGATGTTAACGGTGAAGAGAATCGGCAAGCTTTTGGAGAGAAACTCCTTCGAAAGATTAACAGCGGATTCTCTGCGCTCTACGACACCGGGTTTGACGCCTTAGCCACATAGAGCCAAGCCACTCGCTCCGCCTACAAGTGCCGTCAGCCCTTCCACAAACGGTCCTCTTCAGGGCTTCTATTATTTTTCTCGAGAAAATACAATTGGTCAGACTCCGGTCGTGTTTTTTATATTTCATATCCTTGTAGCATGTCGCTTTGCATTTATGTAGTAAAATGTCATCCATGGCCTGAAGGTGCGTCATCGAGACTGCTGCCGACACTTGCACGAGCAAACGGTTCTGAAGCCGAGCAGATACAGCGTTTGACGTACAGTCACTTGCAGCTGATGGGTGCGGTGATCAAAGCTGCATAGATCCTAGAGTTGCATCCTTGGGCAAGGTGCTTCACCCACATTGCCTCTCCCATCGAGGAGTGAAACTGGTCACTGGGCGCTGCACAGCGGCGACCGGGGGTGAAATTCCCCCAAAGAGAATGACCTCAAAGGGGGAAGAGTATCATAATCATTATTGTTTCGGTTCTGCATGAACATGAGATGGTAGGTCTCCGCGGAGGTCAGTAGAAAGACTGTTTAACACTGCTCTAGGCATAGTTTTTCATCACTCACTGAAATCCCTTTTCTATCCTCAAGTCCCCTTAGGGAAGACACTATAGTGCACACAAATAACCATCTGTGTAAAAATCACAAACAGCACGAGGACGATGAAACGCTTAAATACAAGGCTGCGAGAAATTGGAAGTCCAGAAAATGGGTGAGAGGTATAGTAATGTTAACTAAGTGATGTCGACCCAAATGTATTTCTCCTCGTGAGAGCGTCACTTTGTAAATAAAATCACATAATGTCACCTGCACACCTTTTCTTGTCTTACCGTGGAACATGGATTTTTAAACTTGTAACTTCATCCGTAATATAATAATCCGTATTCTGTCATACAACAGCACAACGTATTCTGTCATACAACAGCACAACGTGTTCTGTCATACAACAGCACAACGTATTCTGTCATACAACAGCACAACGTGTTCTGTCATACAACAGCACAGCGTGTTCTGTCATACAACAGCACAACGTGTTCGTCATATCGACAAAGGAGGATTCCCGAAAATTGTTATATTGATTGTAAATCTTCAACTTAAATCTACCCCATGAATTCTACCAGCAAACTCACTGTTTCGTACAAACTCTGTATTTACAAAAAAGACAAAAAGAATCAACGATGCACGACTCTACGTGCACACACTTTTATTAAGTTTCATCGAATGCTGCATGAGTGGAAACAATACTGTCTGACGGAAGCAGGAAAGAAAGAAAGAAAAAAGAAAGAAAGAAAGAAAGAAAGAAAAGCCTGTGGCCAACTCTGGGAAAAGGGTGGGGTACCCATGTCTGGAAGAAGTTGTCTGGAAAGAGAGAGTCAGGGAGGGTGGGGCGAATTCCGCTCAGTTCTACAGGGGTTGGAGCTTCCACGATAGATTCGTGACGTGTGTCCCCAGCGATTCCCTTAGGGTGCAGTCTGAAGGGCAATACGAGTGAGGTGGGTGTGGGGGGGGGGGGAGGGGGGGGGAGGGGTGGGAGGGGGGGGGGGTCGGGGGATGGGAAGGGGGGAGGGGCGTTGACTTATGCGAGGAGGCATTTTGGACGGGGCAAGAGAATGTGGGTAAGGCAAAGAGGAGATGGTGGTGGAGGTGGTGGTGGTGATGGTGGGTGGGTGGGGGTGGTGGGGGGGGGGGGGGGGGGGTGGTGGTGGTGGGGGGTGGTGGTGGTGGTGGTGGTAGTGGTGGTGGTGGTGGTGGGGGAGGTGGTGGTGGGGAAAGGGGCGGGGGGGTTGTAAAGGAAGGGGTGGAGAAGAGGTGAGGGTGGGAGGAATGAGTGGGAGGAAGGAGGGGGAGAAGTCAGGGTTCCATCAGAGGACTTGGGAGGTCTGTGAAAGGAGTGCAGTCGGTGAAGCGGGCGACCTGTGCCATTTGGGCACGCTGGCATCGTCTTTCTGTTGTGGACTCATTGCCCTGCTGCATCAAGATCCCGTCAGTCCTGGGAACCACGCCACGTCTCAACTACACCAAGTCTTCCAAGCTTGCATTCTCACAGCAAGAGAAGAACCTGCAACTCCGGCATGCAGGCAGACAATGGGGTGCCAAAAACGCCTTGTACTAGTGTTGTTGTTACCCTATCACAACGTCCACAGGACCCGTAAGAGTAAGTGTGAATTTGGCAGAGGAGGAAGGCGAGTGCGGGGACAACAGCTGGCCGAGACTTTCTCGCTCCAGAGGGGCCGCAATGGCCACTGACAGGCTTTTGCCTACACCAGCTTATCTGCGTGTAAACATCGCGCCCGTGCCAGCCTGTCTTCACAAGGAGGGTCAACACAAAGTGAGAGGATTGCGCCTGCGGCGGTGCATCGCCTCTGCTTCCACACGGACCAGACAGCTGGCTGCCCTCACCCTCCCTGACGGCTGCGTACCTGTCTGCCCCCGGCCTCTGCCCCTCGCTACATGCCTCTCTCTGTCTTGTCTACCTGCCTTGTGCTTTCTTGTGTTCCTCTCCCTGCCTCTTCTTGCCCACTTCTCAACACCCCCCACCCCCACCCCTCCCCGTCCTTCTTCCATGCTTCTCCTTTCCCACTTCTCAACATCCCCCACCCCCACCCCTCCCCGTCCTTCTTCCACGCCTCTCCTTTCCCACTTCTCAACATCCCACCCCCCCACCCCACCGCATCCTTCTTCCATACCTCTTGCTTCTCCTCTTTTGTCTACCTATCCATATGCTGCTCCTTCTGCCACCACCGAAATTCCCCTTCAATCTGCCACCTGTCCCTTGCTCCGGCCTAAAGCTCTACCAACCATTATTTCTGCGTCCTCATTTTAGCCCATTTAAAACTAACACTTATACCCTCTCTTCTCGACCCACAAGTCCGTTTGCCATATCTACAGCCTCTATTAATAATTTTAAAAAATCTTCACTTTATCTATCTCACGCTTCCCCCTATCCCATCCCCTCCTAACACATACATTACCCAGTTTCCATCTTTTCCCACACTCCCATCCCCACTTCCCCTTTTCCCCAAGAGTGTGGAGCTCCACCTCTCCCTGGGGCCCTAGTCCTCCAGTGAGGCAGGCACGGCCTACGTGGCTGTGCTTTCATGTCTCAGATAGGCGCACTTTCAAAACGTCCACATGGCGCAGTTCTTAGCGGTCTGCTTCGCCGCACCAGAGTATCAAAGAAGCAACGCTGTCCAACGAAAGCCTGGCCAAGGACAGCTATCTGTCTCTGTCTTTCCTGGGTCGCGCGAACGTTTTCGACATTTGGTGTTGCCTGGAGGTGCTACAAGAGAGGAAGAGGCACTTCATCTGCGGCTGTAACTGTCAGATCAATTAGATAAAAAGATGTGTGAAAATAGCACTGAAGTGTAATTTTTCGTCCCCAAAGCTCTAGAAAATAAAACACGAAAACAGAGCAGAAGCGATCGCTTTAGAGACGCAATAACTCCTTTTAAGGCCAGAAAAATAAAAAGAGCACTTCTTCACACGCTCTTAGCATTTAAATGAGAAGACAAGATTCCTTGCAGAGTTCAGAATTGTTCCATAAGAACGCCAGAATCCTAAGCAAGCTTCTCTGATTCGAACACAGCCAAAGTCGGCAACGACCTTTGTTGAGCCAAATGAGCTTTGACGGGAGGAATGATAGTTTACATTTGACTCCAGTCTCTAAGAGCTAGCTAATAAACACGGTGATCCTCATACTCTGAAGGAAATGAGCAACGATTATAAACTGGCACTCGCAAAAAGCAAACTGAATATCAGATGACCGTCGGATTTGTCCATCCACTGCAATTCTACTGAGCACATTCGGAACTGCATCGACTCATTAAGCGTACAGGAGATCCGACTATTTAAACTGTTCAGCATATCAAATCTATTTAGCAATAAGAATTTTTCCTCACTGAAATCCTTCGCCTCAAGTTCTACGAAAGAAATTCATTGAAAATCATTTTTACACCACTCGAATTCCCTCAACAACAATCTCAAGAAAGTGCACTACACTCTCGATCGTCATCTTAATTCTCAACGTTACATTCAATTCTTCCTTTCTTCACTGCTGCAAAAAAGATTGCTTCTTCCTTGTACGGCAGGCTGCAAGGAGTACATTCCCTCGTCCACTTCAGGCTGCCTAATCCAGGTTCCACCCTGGTCAGTCACGGCCGTGCCTTATTAGATAGCTTGGCCTCTTCCTCCGGGGAGACAGCTCTCCTCACGTTGGTCTGCAAAAGTTCTCTTTTCCTGGCTGACCGTGCCGTCATCTGTCAGATGAATGCAGGTCCACGCGTATGCCATCCCCGACTCGTGCTTTTAGGCCTCTTAGCGCAACTTCCCCTAAACTGGTTGCTGAGAGTGGTCTCCCTCCCCATTCGATTGCCGGTTTTAGCTGATTGACTTCCGGCTGCGCCCAGGGATACCATGGATAGACTTGAGGCGCTGCTATCCACTTACCTTTGTTCCCCTTCATCGTCTCCAGACGGAGCAGAATCCACAAGATCCTTCATGAATCCTCCAGGTTAACCTTCCTTTCTTATCTGTCCGAGCATCTCCTCCAATATCGATCAAGCCACAGGCGTTTGGCGCGATGAGCTCACGCGGGCTTGTTCTCGTGGGAAGAGTAGATTGACCCTACCGCTAAGGATGCGCTTTGATTGATGCTCTTTCGAAGCCGCTGACAACATTTCCCTGGGGAGTTGTAAACGAAATAGACCAAGTCTTATGAGGCATATTCTTGCAGCAGACGACTGAAATGTATCTCACACTCAAACTCATGACGAGCACTTTGCATCCTGAGTGCGTCCACACCAGATTTGACACCAATTTTCCTTGCACTTTTTCTGAAACATCTTTCTGACTCCTTCAGAAGTTATATCTGAATATATGTATGTTGTTTGAATATATGATTATAAAAAAATCACGGTTTTATAACAGTTCGGTCCTTTCTCTTCTATCCTTTCTCCTGCAATTTCCCCACACACACACCCCCACCCCCCCACCCCCCCCCCCCTCCCCACCACCCTCCCGCTCCGCGCCTCTCTTTTTCTCCCTGTCCGCGCGTATGTGGGTACATAACCATCTCTGTCTCTGTACTCCCATTTCTGTCTCTGCATCTGTCTGTTTTCCCCTCTCTCACTCTCTCTCTTTCTCTCTCTCTCTCTCTCTGGGACCCTAATAATTATCGAGGAATATCTCTGCTGAACATACTTAGCAAAATATTCTCGTCCATCTTGACGCGCCGGTTGCGCCTTTGGGCAGAGGACCAAAACATAATTTGCCACGAGCAGGCAGGATTCAGGGCAGAGTACTCGACAGTTGATCATATTTACACTCTGCATGCTATGGTCCTCAAGCACGTCTACGGGGAAAGACGTGGAAAGCTCTATATAGCCTTCGTCGATTACGAAAAGGCTTTTGACTCTGTCAATCGTGACACACTTTGGAGCATCCTTGAATCCATAGGCCTTTCAACAAAATTCATTGGGATGCTGAAAGCCATGTACTCACAGGTCGAATCGTGCGTTAGATGGAACCACAGTCTTTCGGACTTCTTCAGCTGCCCCGTTGGCGTAAAGCAGGGGGCCTTAGAGAGTCCGATAATGTTCGTACTATACATGAATGTCGTGGCTGACTACGTCCGCAGGCTTGGAAAACATGGTGTTCAACTCCTGCCAGGATCGGCAGAACTGTTTTTCCTCATGTTTGCAGATGACGTTGCTCTTCTTTCAACGACGCCATCTGGGTTACAAAACCAACTGAATAATCTAAACAATATTTCGAAATCACTAGGTCTCAAGGTGAATACTAAAAAAACTAAAGTTATGGTATTTCGAAAAGGCGGCCACTTAGCAAAAGGTGAGAAGTGGTCCTTGGACAACACGCGACTTGACATAGTAAATGAATACACATACCTAGGCATTGCCTTCACTACCCGATTGTCTGCGAATGTATGCACCGAAGACTTGGCCACAAAAGGAAAGCAAAACGCTGTCCAGATTTTGAAGACGATGTGGAGACTACACACCTTAGACACGAGTGTGTTTTTTAAAATGTTTGATTCACAGGTATTGCCCACCTTGCTGTATGGCTCAGAAATCTGGGGCCTGAGCTGTACGGATAACATTGAGAAGGTGCATACCTTTGCGTGTAAAAAGATTCTGGGACTAGACACGCGGACGCCAAACCACATGGTTTACGGAGATTTAGGTAGATATCCTCTAGCTGTTTCTAGCATCATTAGAACCATCAAATACTGGCTAAAATTGTCTAAGATGCCTTCTATGAGACTCCCCAAACAAGCCTATGTTATGCTGACTATTTCCAAAATTGCACCTAACAAGAACTGGGTAGCTACAGTAGAAAACTGTTTGTGCAGACTTGGTTTTGGATTTGTGTGGCTCAATGGAGGAGTCCAGAACGAGACAAATTTCCTGAAACAGTTAAAACAAAGGCTAAAAGATTGTCATTTACAGGATTGGCACGCGAAATGTTTCAACAGCGAAAGATTTCACTGGTATTCCACCTTCAAAGATCATTTTGGGAGAGAGGAGTATCTGTCCCTTCTCAACATAAAGAAATTCCGTGACGTATTCATACGTTTTCGTTTTGGGATAAATGATCTAAATACAAACATACGATATTTGAACCGTCCGAGCCCAGATTTATTATGTCCGTTCTGTAAGGCAAATGAGACCGAAGAGCACTTTTTGCTACATTGTCCTCTATATGACTACCTAAGAAAAAAATACCTGAATCGACATATACAAGGTTTTGTACCGTCAAGATGTACTAAAAAGCTTATGGAGGGAACATGTACTCAAACGACTAGAGATGTAGCGATGTATATATACTACTCTCTAAATATGAGACAGCAATTACTAGAGTAATGCCCCCAAAGAACTTCATGTACATCGGGTAACCGCACGGGATATCCCCCCCCCCCCCCCTCTCTCTCTCTCTCTCTTGAATTTGTACACGGTGTGGTTACAGATGTTGTTGATATAGAATGTAAATATTACTTGATTTATGGAAATGTGTGCAAAAGGCTGGAACTGTCACTTGTATTTTAACAAGAAAATTGAAACCGGATGTTGTCAATATATACACATGTACATAAAACTTTATGACTTGTTTAATCAGTAAGCTTTTATTGTGATGGGTCGTCGGCCGAAATAAAGATCAATCAATCAATCTCTCTCTCTCTGAATGCTTGCGCGCGCGTGCGCGCGTGTGTGTGTGAGTGAGTGAGTGAGAGAGAGAGAGAGAGAGAGAGACAGACAGACAGACAGACAGACAGACAGACAGACAGACAGACAGACAGACAGACAGACAGACAGACAGACAGACAGACAGACAGACAGACAGAGACAGAGGGTCTTTGAGAGCAGAAAGGTGCGCATCCGTCTGTCAGTGTGTATATCTTGGTGTCTGTGCGTGTGCCTGTCTGTCAGACTGTGTGCATGTGTGTGTGTGCATTTTGTGTGTGAATATGTGTATGTGGTTGTGTCTGTCTTCGTGTGCCTGCCCGCTCGCCCGCCCTCTCTCTCTCTCTCTCTCTCTCTCTCTCTCTCTCTCTCTCTCTCTCTCTCTCTCTCTGTATCCCTACCCCTGCATCTCATCATCCCCCCCCCCCCCCCCCCCTTATCTTCCACTGCTATATATGACGACGACGCTCAGGCTGTACATCAATTGAACCATGAATCTCAATCAAGTCTACGTCCCTGTAGATGGCCATCAGAGAGAGCCCCATTCCATCCTTGCTGGCCCAATGACCAACCTTAGTGCCGCCTGCTGACCCCAGGGTCATGATTCCTGAACACAGCGGCCAAAGACCACTCGTAAGGCGGATCGGAATTAACTGGGGCGAGGGGCGGGGGTGGAGGTTGGGGGGGGGGGGGGGCAGAGGGGGGATGGATATGAATGTGTGATCTTGGTTGAGGGTCGATAAGAAATGAGAGGATGTAGAGATGTGATTGTTGCCAGATCGACTTGGTGTGTGTGAAGAGAGAGAGAAGAGAGAGGAGAGAGATGAGAGGCGAGACGAGAGAGAGGAGATTCCCGGTTGACATATGTGCATTCACTATATTGTATGTTTATTTTTATCCTTATATGACGCGTACGGGCCGGTGGCGTGTGGGGGTGGGTTAGGCGTTCGACAGAAACCCACGTAGAATCGAGTTTATGATCTGAGCTGAAAATAGATAATCTTTTATCTGTATATTATTCCTTACATACAGGCAATTAGATACCCTCGTGGTATTTACAGAACATATTCTCGCAGACAAAAACACGCTCCCAGCCAACATTCAACAAGGACCGCCTAGTTAACAATGTGTTCTACTCCTCGAATGCAGTCATCATGCCAATTGACCGTTGCTTCTAGAACATAGGAACGGGACAACAACAAGACATCTTCACATCCTAGACCCATACTCCTTCCCTCCTACCAATCCGGTCCTCCTCCTCTACTCCCCCTCCCCCAACCCCCTCCCCCAACCCCACTCCCCCACCCCCCACCCCCACCCCTTCCTCTTATTCCCCCCGTCTCTCTGGTCGAGTCTCGGGGAACGACGGGGGTCAACTCAACCACGAGCCGATTACCCCTGAAGCGAAACCCATCACACTGCCCAATTCCTCTCCGCTCAATTAGATTTGCGGGGCTTGACGGTAAATAGAGGCGGGGAGGACGGGGCGGCGCAGACTGTGTAAATCTGGGGGGCGGGCGAGGGAGCGGGAGAGTCGTCGGTCCTTTCGCCCTAGGGGCCGTAACCCATCCACCGCTTCCGGCCCGTCTCCCGACCCCGAGCCGCAGCCTCGGCAGCCGAGATGACATTCCTCAGAAATCCGATAAAAACAGAAACTTCATTACGGTAAGAGGTATTATCCGGAAAAGCAATTCCCGATTCCGGACGTAGCTGATTTTACGGCGGAGAGTTTTTGAAGTGCTCCCTGTGTCTCGCCCTGACTGCGCACGCACTCCTGCGCGCGAATGGGGCGGGTTTGTTGCATTGGCTTCTGTCTCCTTCTCTCTTGCTAAATTGCTTTCCTAGTAGAACACGAACGGCTCTCCACCGAGCTCAATTCATCGTCCCCCCGAGTGATTCCTGCCCGGAGGCCTTCAGACAGACAGACGGCAGAGCCCTTGTAAGCCTTGAATGCCCGAAGTGGTGCCGGTCACGGGCACAAGAGCGCTGCGCTCTTCGCTTCGTTTCGAGCCAAGCACTTTACAAGGACTCTTTCCAGTCGCCAATGTTGCTGTGAATATCCGGAAACTAGAATGAAGGGGGAAACAAGTGAAGGAAAAAACAAATCGTGAAGAGACACTACTTCACGTCGTTCAGGGACTCGTTCAAGTGGAGAAAAAAAACGCATCGCGAAACTGGCACTATTTCAAGACATGGCCTCATGAAAAACACATTAATTTAGTACAGTAGTCGCCGCTTATTAAAAACACATTGGGACCAAACAAAAGTGTTTTTAATAAGCGGCGTTTTTATTAACCGTTTGCGTGTTGAACATGTCCATCAGTAACGATGTAAATCTGGACCGGACCAATTGTATTTAAAAACCGGCTGTTTTTATTAATCGCGTGTTTTATAAGCGGCGACTACTGTATTCAGAATCGCTTAGACAGAAGGCAGTGTTGCATGCTAAGTGATTGTAGGAGGCATTTGAATGGAAATCAAATGAAGCCAAGGATGGAAATTTCTTGTTCGGCCGATGTACAGATTAAGTTAAATCAAACGCTCATGAAGAGAATATGGAATGAACTTGCCCGGAAAACTCAGAACGACATGACGACAGAGGAAAAAACCAACACCTCGGTACTCAGTTCTACATAAATCTTCCAAGAGAAAGTGTTAACATTGGGGTGTTTTTTGGTACAATATTCGAGAAAAGTTTCACGAATACAACGGAATGCTTGAAAATACCGACTACTGCTAAATAAGTTGTATATCACATACGTTTCGATCTAAATGACAAGTCAACAGACGCCATCTTGTCTCCGAGACGCATGCCATTTACGTCACTCCGAGGACGATGCGGGAGACTAACGCATGATAGACTACGACTTCAGCGAGGAGTTCGACATCGCTCCCGTCAGCAAAGTCGCAATAGAGCCACACAAGTTCGAACCAGTTAATGATTTTCGAACTCAAGACACAAGAAAGCCTGCTGCTGGTCAACGTGACTACAGGAAAGACAGAATGGGTATGACTAACTCAGGAAGTAGTGAGCAGCCTTGTCAAAACCACGATCGCAGTGGTTACATGAACATTGGATGCACGTAACAGATGTCGTGCACATTTAGCATCACAGCATCGTTTGAAACATTTGCAGCAGATGTCAATAGTGAAAAGGCCAGTGATATTGACTTTAGGTATGCTGCAGATGTCAATAGTGGAAAGGCCAGTGATATTGACTTTAAGTATGCTGCAGATGTCAATAGTGGAAAAGGCCAGTGATATTGACTTTAAGTATGCTGCAGATGTCAATAGTGGAAAAGGCCAGTGATATTGACTTTAAGTATGCTGCAGATGTCAATAGTGGAAAAGGCCAGTGATATTGACTATGAGTATGCAGCAGATATCAATAGTGGAAAGGCCAGTGATATTGACTATGAGTATGCAGCAGATGTCAATAGTGGAAAGGCCAGTGATATTGACTTTAGGTATGCTGCAGATGTCAATAGTGGAAAGGGCAGTGATATTGACTTTAAGTATGCTGCAGATGTCAATAGTGGAAAAGGCCAGCGATATTGACTATGAGTATGCTGCAGATGTCAATAGTGGAAAAGGCCAGTGATATTGACTTTAGGTATGCTGCAGATGTCAATAGTGGAAAAGGCCAGTGATATTGACTTTAGGTATGCTGCAGATGTCAATAGTGGAAAGGGCAGTGATTAAGTATGCTGCAGATGCCAAAAGTGAAAAGGCCAGTGATATTGACTATGAGTATGCTGCAAATGTCAATAGTGGAAAGGCCAGTGATATTGACTTTAAGTATGCTGCAGATGACTCAGACTTAAATCAAGGCAGATCATGTGACCCAGGTCATGTCAAATCGAGCCACGGTTTCTCAGCTGGTGACAGTCTCTAGCAGACGATGTTCTCGCAGCTGACAGCACTGGCGTGCGCGCAAACCCCTCGAGGAAGTTTTGTGCACACACTTATTCCAGTTTTTCAGCATGTAAGACCGTTCGTGCCGAAGCGCATGCATACTGACAATCGTCCCGCTCACATTAAACCAGTTTCAAGATAAACACCGCTGGAAGAAACTGCAAACACGGCTTTCTGGCTGTGTGGACATACATGTATACCTCTCGAAAGGTGTGCACTCGCTTCTACGTCACGGCAGCGAATGTCACGTGACCTCCAGTCTCTCGATCAGAGCTCACAATTCGGCTTCTGACACAAAGTTTCATTTTCTAAAGATTAAAAAAGTCAAAGTATTTTAGACAAGTCTGAACACATTTCATTGCTGTTTTGCTTTTGAAAAACAACTTTGCACTTTTTTCTCTAAAGACAAAGCGACATTTGACCCAGAAGCTTCTCGGCTCACAAAGAGTGCCAGCCCTGTCGCTGTAGAGTCTGACGCTAGCTCCAAGACAAGCAGCCGGCATGCTGCACAGCACTGGAAAACCAGGGCGCATCCCACTCCAGCAGAGATGCATAACGGAGAATTCGATCCTGATCTCAAGTGCAACGCAAAGCTGACTTGCTTTTGCAGGCAGCATGGCCACAGCGAGTGGAGGCAAGTTCTCACACTTTCTCGCGAGAGCGTCTCTTGTGCATGCGTGCAATGCAGACCGGACCGGACCCATGGTCTTGCAAGTAGACAAAAATTACAGGCATGGAAGTCAGCATGCGTGGAAAGCACTACACAGTTATCGTCCGCGTTGAATTCTCCTTTCGTTCCACCACGTCCCATTTAATTTTCCCCTTTTCTCCCTCCATCGCTCCCCCCCCCCTCCTCCCCAACCCCAGGCTCTCCCCCTCCCCCCTCGCCCTGCCCAACAGTCTCAGTCCGTGACAGTGTGACTCAAGCCTCCATGGCGTAATCGTGCACGGCTGTGCCTGTGAAAATTTTTCTCTTGGAGGGAGGGTGGGGTGGGTGCATGGGGAGGAAGGAGACAGACAAACAGACAGATAAAACAGACAGACAGACACACAGACAGACAGACAGACAGACAGACAGACAGACAGACAGACAGACAGACAGACAGACAGACAGACAGACAGACAGACAGACAGACAGACAGACAGACAGAGGGACAGACAGAGGGACAGAAAGACAGACAGATGGACTT
>JAWQFJ010002394.1:106423-112545 GCA_034096865.1 Theodoxus fluviatilis
AAGGGGATGTTGTCTCTGTCCGTACAGTTGTAGGCTGGCCTAGGAATTCGGCCCGAGCTACACGTTGTAGTCTCGGTTCGAGCATACAGCTTCTGGTCGTAAATTCCGCGTTTCCAGATTGTTGAAAGGCAGACATGCAAAATACAGCTTGAGAGAGGACGGGAGTTTTGATTGGTGTTCCCACTTTGATCCCACAATGCAGGCAGGCGACTTGCGCAGATGCAGTGCGCAGAGGGACAGCTATCGCATGCATCACTCGCGCCTCTGCCTGGAAGAGCATCATGGGAGTATTGCAGGACGACAAAGGAAGCGCGATAATGACCTTCCATTGTCCTAGTCCTCCTTTTTCCTGCTTCCCTTCTTCCTTCTTGCTTTCCTCTTTTGTCTTTGCTTTCTTCCTGTTCTTTTATGGGAAGACTAATGGCAGGAATCCTTGTCCTAATGAGGGCACTAAAGACGGGACTCGGGGCTGAACTGTCGTTTGAGCTGCAAGGAGACTGGCCTGACACAGACACTGGGAATGAACTCCTCCCTGCAGGTCTCCACCCGTGGGACTTGCCTTGGAAAGGCAGTCTGTTCTGGATCATCCACAAACATCGCCTGATTCTGATTTGTCTTTTTCGAAGAACACGTTTGACATGCGACTATTCTAGAAAGTAAGCGATTTTCACTTCTGCTATAGTGGCACCCGATGAGGCAAAGTAGATCCTACATTCTCAACCCTCATTATCCCAACATAATAATATATATGTAGTAAATCCCTGGCATGGATAGCTTTTAAGGATTGAAAGAACGAGGAACAATATCTTGTAATATACCAGATTCCTTCTTCCGTTACAAAGCTAGGTTAAGCAACACTTCCTATACGTGTGAAGTTGAAGGAACGGTCGACAGACAGCTATAGGAGTTGACTTGTAATACATGTAAACAAGCGTGTGATGACTGTGACGTTTCAATAGTGTCAGTATTTCGACTTATCACGAAAAGGTTATCTAATTTTCAACAGACTGAGACTTTCAACAACAAAACATTCATCACAAACAAATCGACCTTGCAAAGTCAATTCACTAACTTAGAAAAATTAAAAAATGCCCTTCCCAAGTTGCAGTCTTGCCCTTTGACCCACGTAAAAATGCATTTGTTTCAATTCCACGCTCATTCATTTTATCTTGATCTGTAAAGTGCAGCGCTGACTCTAAGGAACGCTGCAACGGGAAGCAGCGTGGTTTTGCTTCTGGAAGCCACATGGGAAAACCTTCAAAGCTCCTCCTACCGGGTCAGCCCACCTGCCCTTGCTCCAGTGCAAAACACAAAGGTCAACACATCGGAAACGGCACACACTTGCTTGATGGCGCCATGTTGGTTTCATTAAAAGCAGCCGTCCTTAGCAGTTGACATAAGCCACGAAAGTAATGCCTTCTAAAATGCCAGAAAACAGGGAAGTTTGTTGTGGAATTTAATGCCATAGTCTCGTTTTTCAGTGGATAACGGAGCTGTTTGTTTCTCTTCCATTGCTGGTAAAGTGTCTTGCAGGCATCCAGGTGTCAACATTAGGAAAATTTACTTTTAGAACGTCGATACTCCAAAGACAGAGTATATCCAGCAAGTCTTGTAGAAGCAACATGTACCAAGACTGACTAAATTTAGTATTTTTCAAAGTGAAAACAGTCATGATCTCTGAACTGAAGTGTAAGGACAACTTGAATCCCATTATTGAGCACAGTGGCCGCAAAGAGGCTCATCACTTGGAGTGAGTTGTACACGAAGGCAAGAGCTCCAGGAAGCAGAACAAACTATGTCAACAAGTCACAAGGCAAGTTATTCGGACAAGGCTGATGCACGAAATATAACATATCTGTCACAAGCCATCAGCTGCTTCCTTCATGAGGATTGACGCCTGGGTTAACATTTTCCTACATGCCTGCCAAGTTCATTTTTCGAATAGCCTGCACATATATCCTCCTTGAAATAAGTTCAGTCATTCGACTTATTGCCTAACCCACTCACCTGTGTTTTTTCCCCAAACTGCTTGAAAAGAAGATAATTGTCTCTGACTCTTCTATATTTGTCTCTGCTCTATCATCAGCAGGAACACATGCGTTGAGTTGCTAGCGTGTCACTCTTTATCAGCAGGAACATCGGCGGTTACAGACTTTCAAGTCTGTTTTTCATCGGTGAGAGGTTTGGTTTTCATAGGCTCATGCACCTCCTTGTAGTCATCACAAACGCCTTTAGTGAATGGTAGTTGATTCTCTGGTTCCCACTCCCTTCGAAAACGCTGGATCAGTTGCTGTTTAGACATTGGCAAGTTCACTGTAGTTCGCGATTATAGGCGTATAGTTCCCTGAAGACTGTGCATATTCAGCAAAGATCTGCACGAGCTTCCACTTCGCTCGAGTGTTCTTTCCTTGGGCAACAAGTCTGCATCTCTTCTTTGAGAAGTGTGTCCGTAAATATACTCACATTTATCTGAGAAAGTAATTCATTCTTCAGCTCTGATACTGATTTTCAAGTCAGCAGGCCTAAGGTCTACTCGAATGAGAATTTTCGTTCATTCATACGTCAGTTAGTTAACTAGTTTGATCATGTTCATTTTCGAGTCAGCAAGTCTACCTCTGTTTATTGGTACGCGTACCTGTATTAGGACATCAAGACCACCCAAGTGCCGTTTTCTACGCTTTGGTTCCTTGGACCGCAAAATAATTTTGGTATCCATTTACACTGGAGCTCACGGACTTTTCGTTGGTGCAGTGGAATCGAACGAACCTGAATCCAATCCACAAGCTTCTGAGACAGGATCCCGTCCACAGCGGAACTGCCCTAACGCTGATCAGGTCGTAACGGCGTCGCTCTCATGAATAACGCAGCTCTTACATCGCTCGGCACAGTCGTAAACCACATCCCGCGGCAGATAACGCTATTTACATTGATGATGCAACCGTCGCGATTTCGCTTTGATGAAATATTCACTTCCAAACGAATGAGATTTTCTATAATTTCGTTGACATCTCTTGTAAAATATTGATGCTTTGTTCCGCTAAGCGCGACGTCAGAGTGAAATTCATCCATCGATCCACAACACAACACAACCCCCCCCCCTGCCCCCCCCCCCCCCCCCCCCCCCCCCTGGCATAGATGTGTTCTCATGGTCGTTGCTGTTCCTGCGAAAAGGCAGAGAAATGTTTTAAGTAGTGAACAGCGGTTGTGCTTAGATGTTCCGTCCACCACGAGTATTCTTTCTCGATTTAAAGCACTAGTTATAAAAGTGAATACAACTTTGTGATCTGTGAGCTGTACATGTAGAAACCGCGGAAACATGCGAAATGCAACAGCTGCATTGTCTGACAAGAATCGAGAGCCAGAGAAGAAATGAATAGCTGGAGAAAACACACATTTGCACACCCCCACGGAGAACCTCAAGTACGAACTTACACGCATGCATACACATACGCACCTGTATGCAAGCTCACAAGCAGGTACACGTATACACATGTACACATACAAACGCACGCACACTTACACACGCGCACGCCCATACACACACGCGCGCTCTAACGCACAGACACGCATGCATGCGTGATTCCACAGAAGCACGCAGACTTGCACACGGACGAATAAACGGACTAATTGCGACGAATGAACACAAACAGTTCAACCAGCACACGAACAGACGGGTGGAATGAAGGACATTAGCGTAAACTTTCCATCAAAGAGATGCACTGTGAGGTCCTGGAGACAAACGTGTAACGCACTACAGAGAGGAGACAGGCTCATCATTTCTTTCTCTCCATACAGCGGTCACCAGCACTCAAGCCATTCAGCGTGGCTGAGAACATAGTGAATATAGTCTCAGCAACAGGTTGGTCACGTGATAGCCTTAATTCTTCCATAACATGCATACCACCATTCAACACTGAGTCTCAGCCACGCTGAATGGCATATCACATCGTTGAGTGTATTCCTCCGCTTGTTGTGATACACTCGATACTGGCAGCCATATTTCCGTCAGTTCATTTTCTAAACATCGATTTCCCATAAATGTAAAACTTGTATGCGGTAAAATTCGAATCACAAGAGTGTAATATTGTGAACTCTACTAATTATAAGGACTTTGAATACAACAGTAACAATTATACTTCATTGTGCGAGTAAGGCAACCAAATACCAATCCCGTCTGCATAATGATAATCTTTTGGATCGATAGTACGATACGCCCAGAAACCCGCTGAGTGCTTTTACTGATGATGAATCATTAATTTAATGTATGCTTAGAAGGATTAAACTTAGAAAAACTGCTTCTGAGCTCTCCGATGATATCGAACTTCGGAATCGGACGGAAGAAACTTCGACTCGATCAATGTTCAACACAGAGACAACAGTGAGTAAAATCTTCCTTCTACTTCTAGATCAGTGGATACACGAATGATCGAAGTGTGGACTCAGCAGCTCGTCAAACAGTGTGAAGGCAGTTAGACCACAGGTTCCGGCCAGAAAGCATTTACTTGCGAGAGTATAACCATAGATTCACGAAACCAGCCCGGAGCCATAGGAATCCTTTTCGATGCGTTTATACTGACTAGTTCCAAAGACAAGCGCACGTGCTGAAGGCAGTTTGCAACCTTATCGACGATGTTCGCGTTAAAAGTAGTTCTCAAATGATTTCCTGAAAATCTCATAGATTAGTTTTATTAGAACACCAAATTTGTGTTTATCTATCGGGATAAATAATTGGAGTGAAATAGAATCGTCTCTTTTTACTCTCAATGGTCTTTTGATCATGTTGAATTTTGATTGGTAAAATCATTGGAATGTGGGGGCCGAAGTCACGTGACCAACCTGTTTCAGAGATACTACATCTCTGTGTTCAGAATGCACTCAAGCATGACCTCTCTCTCTCTCTCTCTCTCTCTCTCCACACACACACACACACACACACACACACACACACACACACACACACACACACACTCACTCTCACAAAAAAATTAACACACACACACACACACACACACACACACACACACAACCACACACACACACACACACACACACTTGCACTACAGTCCACACTCACACACACCACGCGACGCCGCACGCACCACTCACCACACCTCCATGGCACACACACACACACACACACACACACACACACACACACACACACAGAGGTTTGGCGTGCTGCACGAAGCAAAGCCACTCGCCGAGTCGTGCAGCGAGGCGTGAAACCAAACAGATGCGAAGGCTTAGCTGGTGTGACAGCTACAAGGGTAAGTTATGACAACGAGAGAGGAAAATGACATGGTTTCGCCTGCATCCATAAACGGTCTGGAACGGAGGCAGGTAGTCAAGACGCACCTGTCTTCCTTGAGGAAGGTGGGGAACAGGGCAAATAAGGGTGTGGATGAGTGCGGTTATTGTGAGAGCGGGGTACTAGACCAGCTCGTATGCACTGTCCCTCGTCATCCTCCATTTATGTATAGAAACTCTCCTTTTATCTCGTACTCCAACATCATTGTCTACTCCACACCCAGATTCCAATACATCTCTCTGCCGGCGACCTTGTGTGTAATACAAGCGACAAAAAAGTTCACTGTTTTTACTCTTCCAACTTTTTACATAGTTGCTTCCTAAATTAACAATTCGATTTTAAAAATTCATTTAGAGATTTGCACGTTGTTTCATAATGTTGAATATCTTTTTCATCTTTTAAAAACCCTGATTCTGTGCTCTCTCTCTCTCTCTCTCTCTCTCTCTCTCTCTCTCTCTCTCTCTCTCTCTCTCTCTCTCTCTCTCTCTCTCTCTCTCTCCTTCTTTAGGAGCGGCACCAGTATAATTCAAGTGGAAAACATCTGCAACAAAACCGTGCATTAAACGTGCGTTGTAAAACAAATGGCGGATGACATTTCTCTCAGAGGCACTCGGCAGGCTACCCAGCGAGGGCACGTTACGTCAGCACAGCTGAAAGCGTGCTTCATCTTATCTCTCTCGGACTGGGCCGGGCTGGAGCGCCCTGTCAAAGCCATATTCGAAAAGCATCTCTCTTTGCTGGAAGCTCAAGGGCTGAAAGGATGCCGAGTGCAAAGCGTTCCTTCCATTGTCTAAAAAGTGGGACTTATCATTTT
>JAWQFJ010002395.1:5000-10000 GCA_034096865.1 Theodoxus fluviatilis
AAAGTGGATATGTACGATGATTCGTGTATGCAAACGAAAAAAAAATTGACAGTGTTTGTCCAGAAATAATCTATACTCATACTACTCAAAATATGCAAATGAACATCCGAACAGCAACTACTTCCGTGCACGTACACTTTTCCATTCTCGGACATTGAGAAACACATTACAGACACCGCTGTCTATTAGCGGGAACCCAATTGACACGGTCTCCGCCATTTTGGATTATCCGCACCTTTCTGCAGCTAGACGCGGCGAGGTACCTCCGGAGCTACCTCGGCCACCCTCCTTCGCAGCAAGTGCCTCCTTGTGAACGAGACGCCGTAGGCAACGCCTAGCTCTCGAGTTTCGTGTGAGATTCCTTGCCTAGGAAACGAGTCCCATGACCTCTGGAGTCGAGATATCTGACGTTACTCTTGCAGTAAGGGCGATGTATCCGCTCCTGTTTCGTGCTGTGGGTCTCACACACACACACACACACACACACACACACACACACACACACACACACACACACACACACACACACACACACACACACACACACACACACACACACACGCGAGGTTGTTATTCAGATTGTTTACCATGAAAGAAGCTATTTAAAAAACAACTGACAATCCGAGATGTCCGAGTCCAGACTTTAACTTATCTGTGGAGCAGTTAAGAATGCACTGCATAATAACAACATCCTCCAATTTATCCCATTTTATTTATGCATAAACAACAATGTAGTGCCAAGAATTAATTTCAGCTCTTGGTATCCAGTCTTTCCTCGGTGTCATTGACTGGCGCATGCACGAATGTAGGTGTGTATGTCTGTGTTTGTAAGTGTGTGTATGTGTGTGTGTGTGTGTGTGTGTGTATGTGTGTGTTTTTGTTTGTGTTTGTTTTCATTTATTCATCCATCTGTTAGCAGTGATAATGCTGTAATCGACCATTATCGTCAACGTAATCATTTATAATTGTTTTAATGTCTTTTTAGCTCCCCCTGTTGGGTTTTCATGATAGTCGTATGGTGTTCATCGTCGTCGCTAATCGAACATCTTGAACCCATTGCAGACAGTACGTAGGCGTATTTTCACACAATCCACTTCCACACATGGACATGCCGTAGTGGAGAGAAGACGGGAGTGCAGGCCACCACCTCACTGGAGAAGCCTGACGGTGTTGGGAGACACAGGACGGAGATATTGCGGGCGACCGAGATCGCATCTCATCTGTCCTTTAACCTCTCCTGGGTCATGGGGGCTCTGCGTGGTTTGGCTGAGGTGCGTTGGTCAAGCTATGTTCCTTGCAAGATCATGCGAGGAATACGCCGCTGTCAACATGTGTCAACGATGAAAGCAGATGTAAAGGCAGTCAAATGTTTGACAAATGTTGACACCGGCTTATTATATGTCAACTAAGTCGGCTATGAAACGCGGCCCAGAACACCACTCCCCGCCATCTGTGTCGGCCATGAGTGAGCATCTGTGTTGTGGCATAGTTCTCTGTGGTCTATTCCGCAAAGTTGTCCATGTATTTTTCTTTTTTCCTCTGACGGTCTCGTCTTTTACACACACACACACACTCACACACACACACACACACACACACACACACACACACACACACACACACACACACACACCTTCAATGTGTAATGGGCCTCTTGCTTTGTCTCTGATATTTTTGCAAGGTACGTTCAACCCGATGTAGGCCTGCTGCCTGAGTCAGCTCTTTTTCTCGGCATAACAAATGTACCTTGGAGGATTATCTTTGAGAGTCCTTCGCTCCCGCTGACGTGACCGTACCGCTGTAATTTCCTTCCCATCACATAGGTCAACAGTTCTTCATGACGTCCCCCACTTGTGCTCTAATTCCCCTTTGAAGTTCTTCGTTAGTGATACTGTCCATGTATTTGACTCCCAAGATCCTCCGAATGCATTTTATCTCCATGGTTTGGATCCCTCCTTGCAAATCTCTTGCTGATGTCCATGTTTCGCAGGTACGGTATATAGGAACGTGGACAAGACCAGTCGTGCAGTACCTTCTGTTAAGATGGGAAACTGATGCTTTTCTCTCTCCAGAGGAGTTTGAGCTTGCAAGGGCGGCCGTTGTTTACGCTGCTCTGGCAAGAATTTCAGACGACCGAGCTGTGCACTAAATATCATCCTGGGTTCTTTCTCGCTGCCTCAGCAATAACAAGAAGGTAGAGCTTTTCAAAACAGCCGTGGTAGATCATTTCTTACGCATCTCTTGTGGGTTGCGGGTAAGAACAGACCCACAGCGCAACTTGTCGGGACTCGTAACAGCGAATAACCAGGGAAATCGGGACTAGACTGTCACGTGCTCTAAACAGCTCTTAGGACTTTGTGGTCAACGGCCTTACATAACTCACAAAAGCTGACAGGCCTTAAAGCCTCACATTCATTGATTCATTATTCATTCGTCCATTCGTTCGTTCAATCGTTCGTTAATTCGTTCATTCATTAATTCATTCCTCAAACATGTATGGCGATAGTATGACTTTGAAGTCTTGTTGTTTAAGAGGTTATTCTGTAGAGTTTGGTTTTTGTTGCCGTCAGTGAATTTCTGAACTTTTTTTAACACTGTGAATATCAAACTCCCCATCTGCTTTCTTACAAACTCAACTCCGAATATCTGTCACTGATAGAAAAGTTGCTGTCTAACATATGATAGCCACTTGAATCACAAGGAACTCCCACAGTTCGTTGAACATCCCGGATGCTTCTGTTTCTGTCCCCTATTTTTCTAGTGCCATTGACAGCATTCCTACAGTGAAGATCCTTCACCTACTTATCCGCCATGAAGTGGCGTGTGGCCGTGTTTTTCCCATCATGGCCAAGAGCATCAAACGAAATGACTTCCCCCTTTCAGTCACAGCGCATTCCATCGGTGTCGTCCTCCGCAGACACAAACGCGACGAGTGTCACCGCAGACTCGTGTGTGAAGACTGAACTGACGGACGCGTGAATAAGACGTGGGTGAAGAAAAAGGTGACCAAAGCAAGACAGAGAGAAATGGTGGATATAGACTTTTAACACAGAAATCTGCATGCCCCTGCAGCTAGATTCTCTGTACACAGAACCCACGGTTTTGAATTAGAACACACACTCACACACACACACACACACACACACACACACACACACACACACACACACACACACACACAAACATACACAAACACACATACGCATACACATACACATACCACTCACACACACACACACACACACACACACACACACACACACACACAAACATATACAAACACACACACACACACACACACACACACACAAACACATACACATACCACTCACACACACACACACACACACACATCACACGCGCACACATACACACACACACACACACACACACACACACAAACACATACACATACCACTCACACACACACACACACATCACACGCACACACACACACACACACACACACACAAACAAGCACACTTACACACTCACACTTACACTTACACACACACACACACACACACACACACACACTCCATACTAACACACACACCACACAAACACACACACACACACACACACGCACACACACACACACACACACACACACACACACACACACACACACACACACACACACACACACACACACACACACGCGCGCACACAGACAGGAACACAAACACAGTATGTTATTTTTGGATGAAGGGTTGTTAGGCAAAGTTTTGTTGGGCGTGGGTTGCACTAAACCCTCCAGGGTAGTTTGAACACACGCTTGGATGTGAATGATCTGGCTCTTTCTCTGTGCCTCAGGTAGCAACTTGAACAGCTTGGGGCCACTTCTTGCTGAGCTACTGGAGCAGGCCCCGAAACCCCAGCAACCACGGATTCCACATGATGAGGTGGGCATCAAACGGCTGCGGCGGTATGTTACATGTATACACAATACATATTTTTCTCACTGCGCTGAGAAAGTACATTGAGAATCGCTTACTTCACGCGTCGTGAGAACCATGATAACTTTGTTTATTACGATACTGATTAACAGTTCTAAACATCAACAAATGAACGGTGTTATTAATAATTGTGCTCCATTAACAGTGAGAGAAAGACGTATCAGTAAGCAAACGTCTTTTCATTTTTTAAGAAAAGAAACATACAAAGGCGATCACACTGCTTTCTTACCTTTTATGCGCATGACAAAACGCCACTTAGACCAACCCTTATTCCCGATACACATTTCCTTTTGCGTCTCCTGTCTACCTCTTCGTTCCTTCTGCACTGCGATTAGTAGTTCCTGGTAGCAACAGTGGCGAGACAGGCAAGGGAGAATGAAGGCTGACGGTACCAGTGCTAGATGTAAGATGTCAAGACAGTGGTTTGCCTAAAGGGATGACGAGACAAGGGAGGTGAATGGTAGGACGAACAAAAATAATAGCAATGGCGAGACGTAAAAAGTGAGAGAATTGACGAGACGTAAAATGTGCGAGAAATGGCGAGACGTAAAAAGTGAGAGGGATGTCGAGATGTAAAAAGTGCGAGAAATGCCTCGACACAAGGAGGCGACTCATACCTGATGGAGTCAGGCAGGCCAGAACAGCCACCAGGCCCCAAAGGAAGGAGGACGCCATGCTTGGAAGAGATGAGAAGATGGTCTGGGGCTATGAGGAACCCCAAGAGGCAACGGGCGATGCGACCCTGGGCCTCTGACGTCACAGCTGGTTGGTCGCTATGGAGACGGGACAGCAAAGGACAATGCAGTTGTGTTTCAGACACAAACGGCAGGCGGAGGCGGGAGTGAGGGGCGACTTCACCTGGGACAGTATCACCTGGCTTGAGGGTGGCCCCTCCCTGTCTGTCTGTGCAGGCAGCCTTCGGTAATGAAATCCCGTCTCAGGTGACAACTAGAAGCTCCGTCCTCCTCCACAATGTGGCAAATGCCACTCCACCTTGCGTGTCATGCCTTGGCACCTGCACAGGTCCCTAAACCCGGCAAT